>BQNB010147887.1:0-16378 GCA_026074375.1 Tanacetum coccineum
GAAAACGTTCAAAAACGTAGAAAACGTGCGAAAATGTACGAAAACGTATAAAACGTACGAAAACGTAAAAAATGTGCAAAAACGTATAAACAAAAAAAGTTGGAAACTTTACCCGTTTGACCCGCGACCGTTTGACCCGGCTCCAATTGGCTCTCGCCCGTTTGATCCGAATTTTAAAAATCGCCCGTTTTGCCTGCGCCCGTTTTGCCCGTTACCCGAACCCGCCCTACCCGCCCATTTTGTTACCTCTAGTCATGATAGTTAACTTTTATAAAATATAAATATTATACCAAAGTTACACGTTATTAAGAATAACCAATAAACAAGAACACCATCGACGTACTAAAGCAGATGTCATTAAGCATATATTCATGTCTTAAATGTTTGTTAGTGACAAATTGTCATTATAACTATATATTAAAGGGCGGTATTTTTGACCTCACCACTCTCGGTAAAACATTAATTGCTCACATCTCATCCCATTTTGCTACGTGTTTTCTCCTCCTTTCTCGATATCTCTTTACATATCTATGTCACGACTCCACTTCACTGGCTCTCTCTCACAGTGTCTCCACTCATCTTCTCCCCCACACTTAGATACAGTCTCTTTCCCTCTTCACTCGCTCTCTCCCACTTCCACAGTTCCATTTATGATATCTACTCTCCCATTTGTATCTGCGTGCACCACCCCTATTTGCTTCTTCTTGAGGCTTCTTTCAAGCAATTATAAGTTGTTTAGATAAGAACACTTTAGTTAATAGTGTTTGGATTTGCTTGATATTGTGAGAAAATAAGATGGAGAATCATTCTAAGCATCCCGTATGTTGCTTTGTTAAGCAATTTCCAGAAGCACAAAAAAGATAATTCAATCTTATTTCTTATACATATAAAATTAAGGTTTGTCATAGTTTGGGGTTTTTGTTAATTTTGAGTTTTAAAGTGTGTTTTCGTGTTTTATTTGATGATTTTGAAGGTTAATTGAATTGATTATGATTTTTGTGGTTTCTAAAAGGGGTAGTTAACTTTGTTTGTGATTAATATGGTCGATAATATTAGGGTCAATTTTGGGTGAATGCATTGTTATAATTAGGCGTATTATTTTTGATTTTGGTTTATCCTTTTTGGATTGCCTTTGTTGATAATGTTAATTTTAATGTCATTTTGTATTGATTAAACTTTTAGTTATAGTTGTAAACGTTGTTCTTAGTTGTAAAAGAATGTAATATTGGGTTCCGTTTGTTTGTTTCAGAGATATGTTTGGGTTTCGGTTATGGAAGGAAGGGATGATGGAAGAGGGAGAATGAGAAAATAATGTATTTATTGGCAGTATATGTTTATAAACTGTTGTCATAAGCTGTCTATTGGTTGGGATCATAGCTACTGATTTCATAAATGTTATCGGGTGCGTTTTAGTTGGTTTGGATGATGTGGTAAGTGGAAGGATGGTAGAGAGCGAGAATCACTCGCCTTAGTAACCTCCACTGATGGATTTTGTTAACGCTTGGTTAGCATTGTGTGATTATACACTGTTTTCTGACTTCATATATCCATTGTGGGCGATGAAGACACTATCACGTTTCGTGGTGGGTAAAATCGGTTCGTATCTTAGCGGGGCAGCACGCCTTCGTGCTTGCAGCCATGGCGGGTCGCATTTCCTTTTTTCCCGTCCCGCACTCGCAAATCTGAGTCCAACGTTTTTGGCAAGCCCGGTCCGCGTGTGCTTATGACGCGCTGTTGTGATTAGAAGCTTACTTGCATTTGATTACACTTGCTTTTGTTATCTCATAGAAACTTATTCTGATGATACTATCACATTTGTCCGTTATTGATCATGGTGGGTGAAAGCAACCCGTAACTTGGCGAGGCAGCAGCACGAACGGGGTGCTT
The DNA here is from genome assembly GCA_026074375.1 of Tanacetum coccineum. Lineage (NCBI taxonomy): Eukaryota > Viridiplantae > Streptophyta > Magnoliopsida > Asterales > Asteraceae > Tanacetum > Tanacetum coccineum. The sequence continues at coordinate 1,888 of BQNB010147887.1, forward strand.
GCAGCCATGGTGGGTTGCACCATGGTGGTTGAACACCTTTTGTTGAAACGAAGTAGTAAACCCTCACTCCTCTAGTCGTCACACCCCCCCCGTTGAGCAGCAGGTTTCCATTAAACGCACATAATAATGATGTTGCAGATAATAGTTTGGGGTCAACCACAACTTTGCATAGCCATCTGCAATAGCGATCTACTTCTGTCACATCTCTGTGAGTGTCTACTTAACTACTTCCTTTCTATTATTTTTTTTCTGTGCTAGACTGCCATTATTATTTGTAGGGCAATTTTTCTACAGAAGCTTCTTTTCTGCCTGTGAATAGTGTCGTCGTGAACCAAATCCCTTCACAGCTCCTTCCAATCCGTAGAAGTTTGTCTCTCAGATACAAAAGATAAAAGGTGCAACATGTCACGTGATACGGGTAACTGGTGTGAATGTATTTACATATGTGGGCTGATAGCACACACACGTAACATTCATAATGATCAATTACACAGTGGTTACATGGAGTGTTATCATGTTTAGTGTTGTTGTATAAAGTTGCATTAGCAGTGAAATAATTTTTGGATTGTGTGGGTTTAAAATGGTTTCATTTGATTCTATTACCGTTTCACTGTTTCTACTCTCGGAGAACTAATCATCTCGTTGGACAGCAGGTAAAGCATTTCAGGTTATGAAAAATGTTTCGTTATATCATTTGCCACTTTATTTGTAATGCAGTTATGTTGAAATGTATGAAATGTGCAGGAGAATGAGCGGAAGGAGGATGAACTGTCGTTACGACGAAGCGGTCGAGGGAGGGTGACTGAAATTTTGATCTCATCTACTCACTATCAATCTCTACCAGTGTGATATTGCAAAAAAAATTATGTATACTTTATTTGAGAAGGGAAATTAAAGAAGCAGTAAAAAACTAATAGCATGTACTCTTTTATAAACAACTGTCTAAGTTAGTATTCATCTGCATTTTTTGTAAACTTAGGTACAAACATGCTGTTTTCAAAATTGCTTATAGGCAGCACCCAATATAATAGAAAGTTGTCTAACTTAGCATGTATTTGTATTTTTTTTGTAAACTTAGATACAAACGTGCTGTAAGCACAGCAAAAACAGGTAATCCAACGACTCTTTTCACGGTGTGTAAAACAGCGAAAAATCTAACGCCTCGCAGCAGAGCGCGGGCATCCAAACCTCGTTTCTTAGAAACCATAATAAGATTTTTGTGTTATAAGGAATTTGTCATACGTCTGAGCAGTCATGACGTCGTAATTTTATACACAGGTGGGCCAGATATAAACATAGCAATTAACTGATTGAATATGTTACTAAAAAGTAATCTAATTCTAATTGCATGGATACTATGCAAGATAACTTGCACGATAAAGCTAGAATATATCTTCTATAAAATTACTTTTGATGCTAAAATTGGATTGAAAAATAACAAAATATATGCTTAAATTAATTTGTAGCACCTAAGTGATACGTACCTTTACATACATTTTGGAAAATAAAAGCTAGAAATTTTGAAAACAATAATAAAATCTTTTAAGTTACTTGTGTTCTTACGACTTTGAAATCACTTATAGAAAGTTTTGTGGCGCTAACCAAAGTGAAATGACTAGACTACCCTAAACTTGGTCCTATTTTATTTTTTCTTTTTTTAAAATATTAGTAAGCAATACTCATAGTTTTTGAAGTTTTTAAGAACACCACCTCAATTTGGCCAAATCATATAAAAAGTTTCATTTTTTACAATATCTAAACGAATATCCGTGCATAGTAACATGATTTTATAATGATGAACAGTTATAATTGCGGTATTTGAATTGAAATGTGAATCGGGATTGGGAGCAAGAATGAGATAAATCAGTAAAATACGTAAAAAACTTAATAAATAAAATATCACAATTATACTAACCTCATTTTGGTTTGAAACTTAATTAACATTAGCATCAACATTTAATCATTCATTTTCGTCAGTTACGAACTATCAACTATGAACTAATACAATAATAAACAGAAGTTGTAATATGGTGTCTTATATTGTAGAGTTTCTAGATTAATTTTTACTAACTATTAATTGAGATTAAATACAAAAAATCTATTTTTATAAGATAATACCTTCAAAAAAAAGTTGTCATACATATTTAAAATTTATAATGAGAACATTGTTAAGTCAATTTTTTTATTGACACAACATTATTTAAATTCTTATGTAGTCAAGTAAGAGCATCTATAATGCAGCACGTCTTTAATGACTTGATGCATTGATGTCAGTTAATCATTCAATGAATGCTATCTCTTAACAAGTCATCTTTCTCACCTTTCTTTAATGCATAAAGCTTTTCAAAAGCTTTACAATCTTCCTCAACAAGTCTTCATTTAATGTGAATGATATGTAGCATTTGATATCAAACGCTTGGTTTTTATCAAGCTATTCTCTTAGAAGTCTTTTGTAAAGCTTTTGTCACAATGAGTCAAGTCATTCAAATGATTTATTTGAATAGTGAAAAGCGTTTTAAAAACCATGCATTGGAGAGGCTTTATACAAAGTTTGACACTTCAATTTTAAAAAGGTAATTGAAGTATTGATAAAACATTACTTATCTTTAAGGTTTTAAGTTTTAAGTATAAACATGTTTTGCTTTGTATACAGTAGAGAAGAGTTAGAGATATCATTTTTGACGCAACTTTAAAGTTGAATAATATAAACAAGGTCTAATAGAATATCACTTTTTTATGAGGTGAACATTGATAACTTACTTGGTAAAGAAGTATTTTATCACATAACAACATATATTTTTATAAGATCAACAAATAATCAAAAACTATTTGCAAGTTTGAATGTAACATTATGATAATGGTTAGTGATGAAGTGTCATTTTATACACTTTTTCGGGGTTATTTAACCTCCTAAATCATGCAAATATGCCCAAAATATTTGCTTAATCGTTTGTTTTTGTATTTTTAGCACATGAATGGCTTTTGGAGGAAATACATGTGACTTGAGCTCATTTGGAGAAGAAACAAACAAGATTACAACTCTACACCAAAGTCGATGAAGAAAATGCGCACAGTGACAGCGTCACAATTATTGGTGACTGCGTCAGGATTGTAAACAGACGGCGTCAGGAAAGTTGAGACGGCGTCAAATCTTAACCGACTTAAAGAAGCCCTAGAATATCCGGCGGGGCGACGACTTCAGAATTATAACGCAACGTCGTCGCGTCCATTTTCCTATATATACAAACTCGATTTTAGGGTTTTCAGTGTGCAAATTTTGGGAGATGTACTATATCATTAGGGTTCAAGTATAGCAGCTTTTAGGCTCGTTTTTAGGGTATAAAACCCTCTTGTACCAACCTTATACTCATGTTTTAATCAAGTGAAGTATATTATCTCTTAATCTTTCAATATGTCTATGTGATGTTTGATTAATTATTGTTCTTCGCTTCTCTTTAACATGCTAGGCTTGATCCATTAGTATTTACTTATGATTGTATGAAACTTAGTTTGTAGATCCTTTTAATATCGCTTCTTGTGATGGATATGCACGTTAGGCTTTAGAAAACTGGCTATAAAATATTACATTAGCATAGACGTCTAGGGAAACGCGAGTGTGTAGAAAGGATACCATCGATAACAGTCTTTATACTACCTTACCCCTAATATGTTTGATCCCTCTTAAGTGTTTTAATGCATGTAATGTACTCTTAGGGGCCTTGTAATAGTCTTCATACTACATTACCTGTGCGTATAGACGGCGGATTCATGTAATTCATTCATGACCTAGGAAATACTTACCCAGATCATTACAAGAGTGACAAAGCAATAGGATTAGGAGAAGCAAACTAAGAAGTAATGCATGATTAAGTAAATACGTTTGTTTTCCTATAAGTTTTCACCAACATAGTTTAGATTTAATATTAGTTTAATTAGTTTTAAAACCAAACCTCTTAAAAACAGAATTTACCTACTTTCATAAAAATATAAAAATACAAAAATACTCTTCTTTCAACCCCTTAGACCTTAGTTACATTCTGTTCAAGTCTTCCCAACTTATTCCCTTAGAGAACGATAACAACCCCCGAGTCTTGCATATACTACACTGAAACGGTTAGGTACACTGCCTAGGGAGTTGGAAAACTTCTTGTGAAGTCCACAACGACCTACATCAAGTTTTTGGCGTTGCTGCTGAGGAATAGTTAGGTTTCGAGCTTTATTTAGCTTAGGCCTACTCTCTTGATTCCTATCAAGTGAGAATTTTAATTTATGTCAATTAGCTTTCTTTAGTCTATCTTTTCTTCGTGTTATTTGTTTTGTAAATCTTTTTCGTTGACCTCCATGGAAAACGAAAATCCTATCCGTTCTTTTGGATATTACTCCAAACCTAGCCACGAGGCCTATCGAAACACGATTGAGCTCCCCGATGGGAACAATGTGGTGCCTCTGCGATCCGACACCATCCGGTTGGTGCAAAACGGATGCTCTTTCCACGGACTTTGATCCGAGGATCAAAATCGACATCTTAAGGATTTTCTAAAAATAGTGGACTCACTTGACCTTGATGTTGCAAATAGGGAAAGGACGCGCCCGCGTTTATTTCATTTTTCCCTTCGCGATCAAGCCAGCATTTGGCTTGAATGTCTTCCAGCAGGATCCATCTCTACTTGGGAGGATCTTACAACCCGTTTCCTTGCTTAATTCTTTCCATCGGGAAGGACTGCTACACTCCGAAATAACATCTTGATGTTCTAATAACATCAGGGTGAATCTCTCCTTGAAGCATGGACTCGTTTCAAGGACTTACTCAAAATAGTCCCTCTTCTTATCTTTTGTAATTTGTTCTTATCCTTTGTAAACCTAGATATCTCTAGTATATAAAGAGATATCAGGCATATGGTTATTGGTAACCAGAAAACATAGAACTCTCCCAATGAGAGTATAAAAAAATGTGTGTGTGTACACGTTTAGTTAGTAGTTATATTAATAGTTAGTTAGTAGCTCCAAGGTATAGAATTGGCGTAAGGTGGAAACGTATGAAAATAAAAACATTGTTTGATAATATATTGTTCTTTGTATTCTGCTGCATATTTATATTATCTATAAAATATATCCTAGATGAGTCTATAACGATCTCCACACAACTTTTAAAAAGTCCAACTACAAACGGTCATCAAAGTTGGAACATGAAAACCAAAAGAACCCGAAAAAGCTTTAGAAGATGAATTCAAGGATTTGCATCTTAACTTATCGGTTCTTGAAGTTCTAGCTCATGCTCTAATGTATAATGCAATTCTGGATATATATGAGGAGAGTTTAAAGTTAGGAAAAAATGGGACCGCGTTCATACAAGGTATAATGCCTGAGAAAATGAAGGATTCCGGATTGTTCACCTTACCTTGTAGACTAGGGGACTCCAAGCCTTTTGATACCTTAGCCAATTTAGGATCTTGTGTGAATTTAATCCCATTATATCTCTTTAAAAAGCTTAAAAGTGGATTATTAAAAGAGACCGATCACGTGTTTGGGCTAGTAGATGGAACTAAGTCTGATCTCATAGGAATTGTTAAAAATGTAGAAGTCCACATAGAAAGGTTAAAACTTTTAGACGACTTCTATGTCATAGACATGGATAAAGACCCCGCTACCCCTTTACTCATAGAAAAAGGATTCTTAGCAACTGCTAATGTCGTAATAGACTGTAAAAAAGCCAAAATAGCAGTAGGAGAAGAAGTTACTAGGTCTATATTTAGGGTAAAAGAAATCAGCCTAGATGACAAAGAAATACCTTATTGGACTACCTTAGGTAAGAGAGAATCTTATGAACCACGACCTAGTACAGACGGTGTTGGTGCCTGACCGCCTTTTTATGTTAAGAAATACTTTGTGGAACACTATTTGCCATGGGAATGGCAGATGTCCAGAGATGTCGTGCTCAACCCATTTAAGGACGTCCTAGTGTTTAGAAAGATGGTAGAATTCTTAGGAGCTATACCTATCAATTTTAAAGAAAATATGTAGGAGTCAGAAGAGTTGATAAAGAATAAGAAGATAAATTAGAATAAGCCACCAAAAGAAGGAGATGGTGCGTGGCACATTAGGATTGAATTGATTGACCGCGATGGAGAAAAATTCAAAAAGACCCTTCAATCAATTCCTACAACTAGGAAATAATCCGAGAAAGAGAATCCAAGCGAGATCATCGACTTGGATCATTTTCATGATTTCTAGGAGTGTGACTCTGAGTCTAGCTACAAGACTCGTTAAATGAACAAAAGCGCTTTATGGGAGGCAACCCAATCCATTTTATTTTCCCACATTTAGGAGCGTCATGTGTGTTTTAATTCTTTATTATATGTTTGAATTATGTGATCATGGCAACGATCTTTGGCTCCAAGTCTAAATCTTTTATGACCTTGTCACTCTTGCCACAAGATGAACCATTGACCAATCGGCCGGTGGTAAGCTTCGTGACAGAAACGCTAAAGAATCCTGGGCATTATTAGAGGACCTTGCCCTCTATGACAACGAAAGTTGGAACGACCCAAGGGATTTCGCTAAGCCAGTCAAGGTAATCTCTTTGCTTAAAGATGTCCTGAGTACATCCGACCGCCGCCTCATCAAGCTCAAAAATCAAGTCCAACGCTTGATTTAAGCTCATCTTGCTCTGATGCAACCTACTCAAGTGAACAAAATCACTTCTTCATGTGAGATCTGCAGTGGTCCCCATGACACTCAGTACTGCATGGAAAATCCTAAACAAGCCTTTGTTGAATATGCATCCTCGTGTACCTATAAAGCGAGAGGTAAGTGGTACACTTTCAAACCCGAGCAAAACAATCTTAGTGACACCTACAATCCGTCATGGAAAAGTCACCCAAACCTTAGGTGGAAACAATCCCAAAATTCCCAAAATAGTTTTTCAAACCCACCTAACCAGTTCTAACCTAAAGGTTTGATCCTGAACCATTCCTTCAACAACAATCCTCAAAACTTTAACAGTCAATCAAATCTTAAAGGATTGGTGTCCAACTTCATGGCATCTCAAGACGCCAGATTGTCCAAGTTTGAAGCCGATTTCAAACAACAACAAAGTGAGATGACCAACAAAATTAACACAGTGTTGAAAGCCATCACCGATCAAATAGCAGGAGCACTCCCTAGCGACACGGTTAAGAACCCAAAACTAAATACCTCTCTAGTTTTGTCTGTTCGTTCTTACCCAACAATTGACCCCCAATGCTCATCTCACCCCTCCACTTCAATCAATGCCGTCAAAACATGTTCCAAGGAGGCAAGCCATTCCCAAATGAGTCTGCTGCAATGCGAGATAGGAATTAGAACAAAACAAACTGAATAACCCAAATCAACTCTTGAAGATGAATTCTAGGATTTACACCTTAACCTGTCGGTTCTTGAAGTCCTAGCTCACGCTCCAATCTATAACGCAATGTTGGATAAATACATGAAGAGCTTAGAACTAGGCAAAAATAGATCAGCATTCGTCCAAGTAGAAGTATCTGCAAAGATGAAAGACCCTGGGCTATTCACTCTACCCTGTAGATTAGGGGATTCAAAGCCTTTCGACACCTTAGCTGGTTTAGGATCATGTGTAAACATAATCCCGCTATACCTCTTTAAGAAGCTTAACATCGGACTATTGGAAGAGACTGACCATATCTTCGAGTTGGCTGACGGAACCAAATCTTACCCCGTTGGAATTGTTAAAGACGTAGAAGTCCGCATAGGAAAACTAAAACTACTTTACCTACGATGTGACTTCATGGTGCTTGAGGATACCACTAGTGTCATTGATCATGACCTAGGGTCAATTGTTTTCGAAAAACCATTCGTAGAAGCAACCGGGCTCGTTTACGACAGGGAGGAAGGGACAATCACTTTTGAAAAAGATAAAGAGAAGATCGTGTTTAAAATGCCCCACAAGATGGAAATGTTCTAGCACATAGATTTTACAGACATAAAAACAGATCGAATACCTCCTTTTGTCATAGAAAGTGATGATGACAGCGGCAGAATAACCCACTACTATGATAGCTTAGATTTGGGACCCGAATACAAACATGATGAATATAGTGTGCAACTGCCATTCGGGTTGAAAGCCATGAAGGACCAAGAAACAAGGAGAAAAACACATAAGGAGCGTGTGACTTCAAGTCTAGCTACAAGACTCATAAATAAAGAAAAGCGCTTTTTGGGAGGCAACCTAATATTTACTTTCCCGCATTTAGGAGTGTCTTATGTTTTATTCTTTATTGTTTTTTTATATAATGTTTTGTATCAATTTGTAAATCATGCTTGTTTGTTTGTAACTCGTCTTATTTACAAACAATGTATTTTGCACAAAAAAGTGTTAGGAAATAATATCCGGTTTTTAAGAACCAATTCAACATTTAAAAATAAATTGTTTAGATTGATTCGCGACAGTTTTGAGTCATATGATTGTATTGACTAATCCCAGGTTTCATGTAGTAACTTTTACAGGAAATAACTTATATAATCAAGTGCAAGAAGTTTTTCAAAGAAAACAAAAAGAAAATTTCTCTCAGAGCCTGGAGACGGCATCAGGATTAATCCTGACGGCGTCATGAGCCCAGCTATAGGAAATTTGAAAATTTTCAAGTATTTTCGAAAAATAGTTTGCACAACACTTAAAATTTGTAATTCTTTTATAAACCTGCATAAATCTATGATTACATCATTACTCTCATCCTATATTTACTGCTTTCATAGAGTCAAATCCTAATTTCTCGTTGGTGTAATTATATATTATATAACTATATATATATTTTTATATATTATATTTTATATATATTATATATATATCACTAATTTTATGTTGGTGTAGTTGTCTTATCTTTAGTTACAGGTTACATTTGATGGATGAAGCTTGGAAGTCTTAGGAAGTTTCATGTAGTTGATTCTTGAAGACGATTTAACCAGTTATCGCATGTTTCTTCTCCATTATTGAGCAAACCAGGGGAGTACTAGTTTCTTTTACTTGTTTTCTTTTCCCTTTATTCGTTTTTACGGGTACTTCTATAGAACATTAGGGACAATGTTCAACTTAAGTGTAGGGGGAAATAAGCCTTAGAAACTATTCCTTCATTTGCCATTTGCTTGTTCTTTAAAATAATAATGATGTTTAATATATCGAAACATAGCATTAAAAAGGTAATTTGACAAAAAATTTAAATTTTTTTATGAACACATACCGACGAAAATCGAGTATTAATAGTGTCTCATGGAGACAATGTTCAACTTAAGTGTAGGGGGAATAAGCCTTAGAAACTATTCCTTCAATTGCCATTTGCTTTGTCTTTAAAATGATGGGTAATATATCGAAACATAGCGAAAAAGGTAATTTTAACTAAAATTTAAAAAAAAATATGACACATACCGACGAAAACAGAGTATTGATAGCGTCTCATGAATAGGAATTTATATGACTAGCACAAAAACCCTCAGAATTCCACCCCAAAAATGTGGGGTTCACCTTTAGATCTTTGGGAATTCGGGTATCCATTTTTGATACCCAAGATAGTTTATACCTTTAGCTTTCTTGAGTTAAGGTTTGAATGCAGTCATATGTGTCTATTCCGTCGTTACGGATGTGTACGTATGGTCTTTGTCGCCTTTTAGGAAGCATTGGTATCGGTACTAAATTATATGAGTGTACCAGTAGTGTATTAAATTCTAGAACTTGTTTTTGTGATGCATCCCGAGACCGCATAGTAAGTATTAGGATCTGCTAGACAAGAGGCACTACGATTAACCCATGTTTTAAGCCTGTATTTGTTATGATGGTCACATCGATGATATAACTATCCCACACCCGTGCTTCGCACTCATTTTTAGTGCAAGATTCCCCTAGTGAAACCCTACGAGCCTATCATTTTTCACGGTTCTCGTAATTTTCTGGGTAATCCGGACTATTAATAAAGAGCATTGTTAACCCTTGAACCAATTGTTACACCCAAATCGCCTTAGCCTACCCTGTATGTACTCACTTTTAGTACATTATTGTTTTAACCCAAGTTAATTATTAAGTACACGGTTGCTAAGTCCTTATCCTTGTAAATACAGTTATGGGACGATTGGGATTCATGGTATTATTTCGCGGAATAATGGGAAAGAAAAGTTAAGTCAATACCCCAATATGTTTGTCAAATGGTCTTCATGTTATGTTGATCCACCTTAATTCGGGTCATTAGTTAGATTCTAATTATGAGTTCTAAAACTCAAGTGTAGGGGTGCAGTTATAAACCCCAAGTTATGATGTATTATGTTCAAAAAAAATAAGAAATAGATTGATGTAGAGTTGTATGTCGGAGTTGTATATTCTTTGTCGAGTTCTTGGTTAGCAACAACCGCGTGTATTCGTCTAATAATTAGCTAAAACCTTTTACCTAAATTAAACCGAAAAGTCTCCTAAATGTATCCATCCATTTCCATTTCCATTAATGTTATCTTTAACCTTACACCCACAACCCTTAAAAGGACCTATTTAGATTGTAATGAATAATACTTGCGACCTAACGGTGGAGGTGTCCTTTACCAAGCCTATGGTAATTTATATGCTACGACAGGTTATAGTGTTATTTTTCGTTTTACCTTGTTATTATAACTTGTTAAAAACCGCAGAGAAAGACGGATCCAAACCTTAGTTGAGGTGTAGTATTATTCGTGCTTTTAATTAGGGCCTGGAGGTTGTGTCGTAAACTGATTTCAAAGAGTAGGTTAAAGAAAAGCTCATTTGCTTGAGGACAAGCAAATCCCAAGTGTAGGGGTATTTGATGAGGTGTTATTTTATACACTATTTTGAGGTCATTTAACCCTCTAAATCATGCAAATGTGCCCAGATTATGTGCTTAATCATTTATTTTTAGATTTTTAGCACTTAGATGTCATTTGGAGGAAATACATGTGACTTGAACTCATTTAGAGAAGAAATAGACAAGATTACGGACCTATACCAAATCTCTTGAATATTTATGCATACAGCGCGTGGAGACAGCGTCGCAGGCATAAAGCGACGCCGTCGTGATCTATCTGGTGACGGCGTCAGAAATCTAGCGACGGCGTCAGGACGTGGCCGAATTAAAGAGGATCTAGAATCATCTACGTGGCGACGGCGTCAGGACTTCAAAGCGACGCCGTCGCAGCGATTTTCCTATATATATATAAACCGAAATTAGGGTTTTAAGTGTGTAACTTTGTATAATTTTAGGGAGACGAACCCTAGTCATTTCAACAGCTTTTAAGGTCGTTTTAGGGCCTCAAAACCCTATTGTAACTACCTTTAATCCATGTTTTAATCAAGTAAGATTATTTATCATTAATCATTCAATATGTCTATGTGTTGTGTGATTGATTTATGTTCTTGCTTTATCTTTAACATGCTAGGCTAAACCCTCCTTTGTATTTACTTATGATTGCATGAAACTTAGGTTGTAGATCCTTTTGATGTTGCTTCTTGTTGATGGATGTGCGCGTTAGGCTCTAGAAAACTAGCCATAAGATATTAAATTGGCATAGACGTCTAGGGAAACGCGAGTAGTGTAGAAAGGATACCATCGGTAACAGTCTTCATACTACCTTACCCCTAATATGGTTGATCCCTCTTAAGATATTTCACATGCATTTAATATACTCTTAGGGGCCTTGTAATAGTCTTCATACTACCTTACTTGTGCGTTGCCCTAACGGAATATTAAATAGACGGCGGGTTCGTGTAATCCGTTCATGACCTAGGAAATACTTACACAGATCATCACAAGTGTGACAAGGCAACAGATCTAGGAGAAGCAATCTGAGGAGTAGTGCATGATTAGGTAAATACATCTTTTTATCATAAAGTTATCACCAGTAGTATAGATTATAATTAGTTTAATTATTAGTTAATCAAACCAACCTCTCAAACCATGATATTTACCTGCTTTCTTATAAATATAAAAACACAAAAAGAATCTTCTCTCAACCCCTTAGAATTCTGTTAGACCGTGTTCGAGCCTTCCCAACCTATTCCCCTAGAGAACGATAACAACCCCCGAGTCTTGCCTATACTACACTGCAACGATTAGGTACACTGCCTAGGGGATTGTAAAACTTCCTGTGAAGTCTTCGCAACCCTCACATCAATTTTAGGGAGACGAACCCTAGTCATTCCAGCAGCTTTTAAGGTCCTTTTTAGGGCCTCAAAACCCTATTGTAACTACCTTTAATCCATGTTTTAATCAAGTAAGATTATTTATCATTAATCATTCAATATGTCTATGTGTTGTGTGATTGATTTATGTTCTTGCTTTATCTTTAACATGTTAGGCTAAACCCTCCTTTGTATTTACTTATGATTGCATGAAACTTAGGTTGTAGATCCTTTTGATGTTGCTTCTTGTTGATGGATGTGCGCGTTAGGCTCTAGAAAACTAGCCATATAAATTGGCATAGACGTCTAGGGAAACGCGAGTAGTGTAGAAAGGATACCATCGGTAATAGTCTTCATACTACCTTACCCCTAATATGGTTGATCCCTCTTAAGTTATTTCACATGCATTTAATATACTCTTATGGGCCTTGTAATAGTCTTCATACTACCTTACTTGTGCGTTGCCCTAACGAAATATTAAATAGACGGCGGGTTCGTGTAATCCGTTCATGACCTAGGAAATACTTACACAGATCATCATAAGTGTGACAAGAAAACAGATCTAGGAGAAGCAATCTGAGGAGTAGTGCATGATTAAGTAAATACATCTTTTTATCATAAAATTATCACCAGTAGTATAGATTATAATTAGTTTAATTATTAGTTAATCAAATCAACCTCTCAAAACCATGATATTTACCTGCTTTCTTATAAAAATAAAAACACAAATAGAATCTTCTCTTAACCCTTATAATTTTGTTAGACCGTGTTTGAGTCTTCCCAACCTATTCTCCTAGAGAACGATAACAACCCTCGAGTCTTGCCTATACTACACTGCAACGATTAGGTACACTGCCTAGGGGATTATAAAACTTCTTGTGAAGTTTTTTACGAGACCCGCACATTAGTAGGCTTTAAGGTAAACTTATATAACAAAATTTTGAAATTATTAAAGCTTGTATAACAACGATATTCAACAATCAAGACTTCGAAGAATAAAACAACGACATAATTTTCATATTAAGTCCCGCTTTTCGGATAGTTTGATACACGGATCCTACTCGGTTTTGAAAACCATTTGTTTTGAAAACTAGAGCCACATGGCTCTGATACCAATTGTTGAAAATGTAGAGGGGGGGTTGAATACGTTTTCGATTAAAATCTTAAAACTTTTTGTATCAAATGCCTGATCAATCGTGACTTAATATGAATTGTACCAAATATAGTCAATGACTATATAAATAATGGAAAGCATAGAATAAACAAGTTGTCATAACACAAGCATAAACATCAAGCAATAACACAAACATAATTATAAAGTAAAGAAATAACAATATGTAAAGAGAAAGCAAACCGAACACAATGATTTATAGTGGTTCGGTCACGGAGCTCCTCTCCGCCCTACTCCACTCCCCGAGTACCCAACTCGAGAGTTACTTCACTAGATCAACAAGCTCCCTTATCGGCGGAGAAAACCTTACACAACGTCGCTTACACTTTTTCTGGTACAAAGCTAAATACCAAGTTCTTACACACCGGGTAAAACCAACCCAAACCCGTTATGTTTTATGGCCCAACATAACAAACCTTGTATTTTATGGCACTAACACATAAACCATCTAATCTAATTGATGATACAAGATAATGATGTGATTACAATGATGATCTAAGACAATGTGTCTAATGGATATGAATAACTAATCTAAATGTACTTTCATTGATGGAAGCCTTCAAATGGATGAAGATGATGAGATCTCTAATCTTGTAGATCTACATATCTATATGCTTTGTGGTGGATGGAAATGGCAAGATCTTCTAAGGCTTGCTTTTGTGGATCATCATAGAAGTATGCTTACAACAAAATGAATGTTAGAAGCATTATGATGATATGTAAATGAGGGGGTTTAATGGGTGTTGCTACTGATCTAGGAGAAGGAAAAATGCAGAGAGAAATGTGTGTGAAAATGGTGAGAAATGGCATGGTATTTATAGACAAAAATCTGCATTGTAGCCCGGTTTTACCGGTTCCTTTTACAGAAGGGAACCGGCCAGTACACTGAATGGAACCGGCACATAGTTTTGCAAATCCGAATTTTGTGATAAAAAATCTTACATAATCTGATAAGATCTCTAAATATTTTGTCAAGATTTGGAAAGATACTTGAAGATATCAAAGTGATGTCATGCATGAGGTAAGTAACATTTTCTTTTTATTTACTTAAAAATGAAAGTAAACTTGTATATGTAAAAATAAAAATTCTAGTTATATACTTGACAAAATAAATTTTACTTGTTTAAATAAAATATATATTTAGACGTAAGCTT
>BQNB010147888.1:0-16378 GCA_026074375.1 Tanacetum coccineum
CCATGAGTACTTTAACTTCCACTATCTCATTGTCATCTGATGACACTTCTTCATCTCAATCATAGGCTTCAGCGATGAGAACTTTGTCCTTAATAGTTGCGGATTTGGAAGCTTAAGCACTTGAACTTAGGAGAGCTAGTTTAGCCTTGACTTTGTTGTATTTAGCTTCAAAGTCCTTGGTAGGCCTTAGTTCAGGTTTGTGCTAAGAGGAATTGAGAGGTTTTGGTTGAAAGGGTGATTAATATGAGGGAACTGAAACTTTTGACCAGCAGTCTCTTGCAAAATGACATTTCTTGCCACATTTATGGCATTCAGTTTGGTTAGTTGCTTTTGCACTGCTGAACCTTTGAGTACCCTTCTTGAAGAATCTTTTAGACTTGGCTAAAAGAGCTCTTGCTTGATATTCTTCTTCTAGGTCATTTAGGTACTCATGTCTGCTTCTTGTATCCTCTTCATCATCAGGGCTATCTTAAAAGTCCTGGACAATATAGGTAGAGATGAAAGCAGTTGACAAAGGTGTTGCAGAGACAAGAGATTTGTTCTTTTCAGTTTCATAAATGCTGTCTATTAGGTTTTCTTCATATTTGAGTTTACCAAATAGAGAAGCAAGCTTAAAATCTTTCACATGATTTGTGTTTTTGAGACTTTGGCAGAAACTTAGCCACTTCTTTGGTAACCTATTTATAAGACCAGTATTTATTTCAAGCTTTGAAAGTTTGATGCCATCATTCACCAACTCATTCATCAAAGCTTTGTATTTGGTGAAAGTTTGTATTAATGTTTCACCTTCTTTGAATTTGAAGGTGTTATAACATAATTGTAGGTCCATAACCCTACTTTCTTTCACATCCGAGGGCCCTTCATGATACGGTATTAGGTTATCCTAGGTTGATGTAGCTATTAAGTAGTTTATGACAGAATTCATTTGGTCATCTAGAAGGACAGACATGATGAGACTTTTGATTCATTGATCTAAGTAGCCTTTCTCTCATCTCCAATCCATTATCCTTCTGGTTTCCTTTGACCAACTGTCATGGGGATAAAAGGACCATTTTTGATGATATTTTCAAACTGAGGTTCAATACCAAGGATGTGGCACATAAATCTCTTTTTATAGTTGGTGAAATTTTCAACTTTTAGTACAGGAGCGGCACTTAACTGGCCACCCCTGTATTCAAGAGTCTATGGTACTTCTACTGCTGCCATTTAAGATGGATATTGATTTAAAAAATATTTGAGCCTTTTTTAAATATCCTTTTAAAGGGATTTTATAAACCAGAAGGCTCTGATACCACTTGTTGGTCCCTTGAAATTTGATATAAGGTTTATCAAATTAAACTAATCAGATTCTATGACAATGAAGTGAGTTTTAAACAAATATATATGAAGAATATAAAGAACAAGTTTAAAACACACAGAAGTACTTTTCAACGTATAGGTCTTATTAGAATCAAATAAAGAATTTATGACACACCTTGCTTGCGGAATAGCAAGGTGGTTGAATGACAATTGGGGTGTTATCTCCTTCAAACTTATTCCCTAACCAAGGTTAAGAGAAATAAGAAAACAAACTATTCGACTAGAACTGAAGCTTCAGCTTTAGTAGTTTTGTTGGGATTTTAGATTTGATGATTACAAAATAAATATAAGAATGAAACAAGATGGAAACAAAAAGGACCAAAGTCGTATATGTAAATGTCTTCAAAAGATAAGAATTGGAAGTTTCTTTCAGATTTGGTCAAAGATAAAAATAATATTTAATTGATTTTCTTATTAATTATCTTTATTAGTTTCCATGTGAACCTTGACTCCTTATACTATAAAAGGAGGTCTAAGGTGAATAGTTTTACCATCCAGAATAGAATAGAATAGAATAGCAGACTTCTCAATGAGAGTCTAGCAAAAAGCGTGTGTGTATACACGTTTAGTAGTAGTAGTAGTTAGTGTATTATATAGTGATTGTAGTCTCATTTATTCTGATCAAATATAATGAAGGCTTCAATGTTCGGTTAAAATCTTGTTTGGTAATACTGTGTTTCTATTATTTTCGTTGTGCATATCAATGTTACCTGTAAAACTAATCCTATATGGGCAAATCGTTTTTCAACAAGTTTCTATTTAGTTTGTTTGAGATATAAATGAACTCTTCAACGTGTTTCACATTAATTGGAAGAGTTGACATTTACTCTGGGAATCCCTTTCCTTTTATAGGCAAAGAGATTAGGGTTTACAAGTTTAACCTAGACTACGTGGCAAGCATTAAATGGGTGGTTGCACTACCATTTAATGCACGTTTGCTTTCTAGTACTAGGTACTGTCCTTGGAGGAAAGTTGTTGTACTTCTATACAAACTTTTAGAAGTTACTTTCCCAAGGAGATTACTTTATTCCTTTTAACATAAAGCAATCTTTTTTCTGCCTTATAAACCTTCTAGAAGTGAAACCACACGTTTTAACTTCTGTTAAGGAGATAGACAATGTTCAGCTTGGAATTGTCAACCAAGCTGAACTGAAGCTCTTACCAAAATCCTTTTTCAGTTTCTGTACCGGTGCATAAACTGAAGTGAAGATACTTCCCAATCTTCTAAGCACCTAAAGAGCTGACGCTGAAGAAAATTCAGCGACTCAAACTGAAAGACTTCATTTTGAGTAAAACTTTGGGGATTTTATGTTTAAATCTACTTTAAAACTGAAGGGCTCAGGAACTGAACCTAACAAAAGTATTACAAAGTGTTATGGATCACACTTGTTGAATGACAATGTAAGATTACCCTTTGAACAAGTAAAATTGACAGATTATCAAGTTTACAAGCGAACTTATATAGACCCGTTGATAGGATCAGCTGACTATCGTGTAAGTTTGAAAAAGTAATAAATAACTATAATAACGAAAACAATATAAGTGATAACATTTACTACTCAAGACATTCCCTATTTATAGTGATACGAGGTTGCTTCCTTAGTGGGGTAGTTAATACGTGTCAACAATCCAGTGATGAAGTACAACTGCATTTAATGCACTCCATTCTTGGTAACTACCCGCCAATACTTTTGTGAACAGTTCGGCTAACTATTCACATCTTTTACCAACTCGTACTTAGGTTGAATTTTATTCGAAAGACACTTTGTCTCGTCATTTTGCTTTATTGAATTATTCCGCCTAAACTCACTTAGGGATAAGATTTAAGTTTAGCTTGTTTATCTTCAAAGGGTAACAAGATCATCAGGGTATTGTCACCCCTAACTCTCTTTTAACCTTCTACGTATTTCATCTACATACTAGCTGATATCCATTTAAGCTCACGAGTATGTCTTCAAGTAATCTTCGACTTCCTTGACAATGTCTTAATTCATTTTGCAGGTTTGTTTCAGCATCCTTGGTGGTGTTCTTCTCCCCCTCAGCAGGTGAAGCAGTTGCTTGGCCTGCTGAAAGGAACATCCTTGGTCATAGCTCCTGATACATTTTCCACCACACTGGCAAACCTGTTCAAGGTGTCAGTAACCTTGTTTAATAGACTTGGAAGGGAATCCAAAGTATTAAGTTGTTTCTGAACTGAAGAAACTAGAACTGGTAAAGCTTGAACCTCTATTAGAAGTTCCTATTGAATGTTCTTCAGTTTAGAAACCTAGGATATAAGACTGGAGATAGTGAAAGTGAAAGTCTCCAGTTTTGTTGGAATCTCTTTTATGCCCCTAGGTAGCTCGATCTCCATATCTTTAACATGCTGCTTTAGCTCTTTAATCTCGCCAGATAAGTCATTGAATTTTAAGGGGGGCTCTTTTAATTAGTTGGTAAAGCAGCTAGAAAAGTTATGTGAGGCCAAAAAGTTCAACAGTTTAGAAGAGTTTTTTCAGGTTTTAAGTGGTTACTTTAAGATAGTATGATGGTGATGTCTGGATATGAAGTCCTCGCCTTTAGTGAGCTAACTTTAACTTCAGCTTTTGCCTTTTGTTTTTCTAGCTCATCCTTTTGGGACTAAAGTAATTGAACCTGAGCCATTAACTCTTGAATTTGAGCTAATTTTGGAGATGGAGGATAAGGGATTGAAGTGTCTTCAGGTACACCCTGAGAAGAAGCATAAGTGTCTTTATCTTTGGCAACTTCCTCTTCCTCTTCACTTTCATTTGAAATAATGATAGGCTCATCTTGTGGGGATTCAGGAGCGAAGAAGGCAGATCTTGTGTCTTTTAAGATATCTAATTAATCCTCCAGCTTTATTTTCTTTGAAATTTCATCAGCTCTGGACTTCTCATTTGTACCTGCATTAGTGTGGGCAGTTTTTAACCTATCTCTAGCAGATTTGGTTTGATCTACAAGAACACTTAGATTAGTCCCTGTAAATATGTGATCAATTTAATAGTTTTTGGTTCCTTCATCCATACCCTGTTATGAAGGTATGGAATCATTAGGAGTAGATAATCCAGGATCAACTTCAGCTATGGAATCTGCTGAAGCATCATATCTTAATGCAGACTCAAAGTGAAAATGAAAAAAGCTAAATAAAAAGGTTCAATATAATGAGGCATTTACCACTACTGGGGTGAGGGAGGGTGGGACTCCTTTCTTCACTGGTGGCCCATAAAGATGATGGGCCACCAGCTGCTTGCTGTGCCTCTTTACGCATTTCACCAACCACTGGTGTGGGTGGTGAAGGATGGCTTGGGCTTTTATCCTTGGCCAAACTGGACTGAGTTTCTTTTCTTGATTGGCCAGTTTTGGATTTAGATGCCTCAGTCTTGGACTTAGATGTGTGTTTTGAAGATTGTTTTCTTTTGAGTCTACTTTTAGCTCCAGGCTTTTTGCCTTGGGGAACCTTCTTAGTTTATGAGGAGGGTTTTAAAGCTTTGGAGTCCACAGGAACATCTAAATTGAAGATGGCCATCATGTGGTCAGTGAAGGGAGGACCTTCAGGTTGGTCTTTATTTTGTGCCCAGTTGTGAGCACTAAAGACCTGAGTGAGGTTTATGGTGAGCTCTTCATTGTCATATTCAGGCATCATGTATTCCAGTAGAAGAGATATAAACCTATGATAGGGAACAACCTTTTCCCTAGTTTTAATTGTTCAGCTTTGGTGAATTATATCCTCCACATGAGCTTAAACATATTTACCCTTACCCCATTGGCCAACAGTACAAGATGGTGGCATCCTTCTGTTGGATATTTGATATAGGCCACTGTTTTCCCACCTGACATCGGATGATTGGACCCATTTGTAGCCTCCAACCCAAGAGGAAGAAAACCCTTTTTGAATTTGAGGTCCTTGGTGGCCACTAATCTCCCACTGTAACCTATTGAAGCTAAACCATTAGTCTCACTTATTTTTTTATAGAGGGAGGGGAAAACAACATTACTTGAGTTGGGGTAGGTAATGAGCCCTAAAAGCGTTTCTAAAGGTGTTGATACCTATGTCTCCTCTAATTCCACCTGTAGGAGTGGATAGCCAAATCTTAGAGTCATCTAAGGTCTTTGCAGTATACCAAAATTCACACAGGTACTCTTTGTATTGAGTTGGGCCCTTGTAAATGCTTTCTTTAGACAACATTTGAAAATGAAGTCTGACACCTCCCTAAAGTATTATGAGTTTAGGTGCGAGGGATATAGTAGTGCAATTTCATTGTTGGTGGTGAGGGCAATCTCATTAAAGGAGAACTCAACCTGGCTTGCATGTAAGAAAGGGTTTGGGCTTTTGGGTTTGTCAAGAGTGACAGGTTCTTCTTTGGGAGTGATTTTAGGTGATGAGGGGTTTTGTGAGGATGATTCTGCCATTATGGATAGTTAGGGTTTTGAAGATTTGATCTAGTTTGAGGTGTGTGTTTTGTTTGTTCTTAATGAATTTGTGAGAAGGGTTGTTGTTTGGGGTTGTTGAAATTTATATGATTGATGAAATTACAATTTTTTTGAGAAATGGTATAATTATCATTTAAGGTTATAAAGTTATGGGAATGTTTAGGGTTTGTTTTCAACATGTGTGCTAAACTTTGTATTAAATGAAAGTCAGCAAAGCATGCCTCTGACACCTAGAATAGTGAACAGCCGTCTATTCAACTAAAAAAGTAGGTGAGAGAAAGATGATGAGGTCATTCTAACTTTTGGATATCCTCTATTAATATATTTTAATTAAACAACTTCTTTGAAAAGGAAGTTATTTTGATAAAATAATATTACTTTTGAGAATCACATTTGTTTTAAAACTGACCTTGAGATTGATGTTTGAAAAAGCTAGACTAGGTTCAGGTTTGGTGTTATGTTATGCTGAACAGATTATTGTAATCTTCATCACCATCAATCTTCCAGCAAAGGCGACAAACCTCAAATGCTCACCGCAAATCCAGAATGAGACAAATTTGATTTGTCTCAGTTTTTGACTTGAATACGCCTAAGGTTTCTCGCTGAAGCTATGCTTCAGCGAGTCCGTTTATTGCTCGCGAATGTCCATCAACGAGTCTTAAACACTTAACCTAATTTCTGTTTAAATCTAGACAGACATAATTAGGCACTCAATTGGCCCAATTATCTCCCCCTTATTTGAATATAAATTATGCTAAGTAAAAATTATTATATGTGAGTACACAGCTTCTTCTTACACATAATTATAATAAGAAAATTGACAAAGGAATTCATTCATTAATATATTTCTCGAGCGATCACTGAGTCTATCTTGATTGAGTTATGGATCCTAATTAGCTGAGGAGCGGTTGCCAGACGGATCTCACTTTTTCTTTGAAAAACCAAGTCAACTTTCGTTGTAGACAAAAATCCTAGCTTCTGGTTCTCTGATTGCTTGCCCAACGGATCCAATGACTCCCTCAGGGACAATCAAGTTCTTATGCATCCTATCTACCATAATATCATCTTTGAGAAACACCTCTTTCATTACCTCAACTCTTCTTTTCCTTTTCCCTTCAGCTGGAGGTAGTTTATAGTCAGTTAGTTGTGGTGGTGGAGGAATGCTGAGTTTTTCAGCTGTGGTTACCACCCACTTAAACTTCGCTTGCAAGTTCTTCAACAATAGATCATTAGAAGCATCTTTCTTCTTATATGCAAGGGCATGCAACTCTAGCCATTCATTGAACCCTAACATTTTGAGTTTGAAGTCATCAAATATCTTGTAGTTTAGCGGCTGCTTGTTCCTTATGACTCGCATAGTAGCAATCTTAGAAGACTTTCTAATCTTGTCGTTGAAGTTTGTGATAGGTAGTGGATCATCCCTGAAGTTGATGCATTGCATGTACTCATCCCTCATCTTGTTTAAGTGCTAGATTCTTTGAGCCTTAATCTCAGCCAAATCTTGTTCCTGTACCTTTTGTTGTCTACGGGTCAGCCTTCTAAGCTTCTTTTTTTATTTTTCTCTTTCAGCCTTTAAGTCAGCTAGCCTCTTGGCTTCCTGAAGTTAAAGATTTGCTTCTTCAAGAGTCATAGGCAGCTCCCAGTTACCCTGAAGTTCTGAAGACTTGATAGGCTTAGAGTTGATCCTCCTTCTTCTATAAATGGTAGAATTTGTTTTAGTACATCGTCATCAGAGGTTTGGGCTATGCCCTTTCCTTTATCAGCCATTTCAGGAGGAGGAATTGGAGAGTATTGAGATGCACCTAAACTAAACAAGTTTGCAAAGAATTGTTCAAATAGGATATTGTCTACTGTGATAGTCTTGATGGAGTTTAGGGGAACTAGAGTATATATGGTGGGAATTTCCATGACAAATCTGAGCCTTTTACTTTGTGGTTCTTCAGCAGTTAAGTGAACCACCAAGGCTGAGGAATTTTGACCATCTAATGCATCATTAGATTATGGCTCCCCCTAAGCTATTGTAGGGACTTCTGTTGTCTGAATGTCATCAGTGGTTGTTTCAGGTTGTGATTAGGACTCCTTCTCCCCCTCAGCAACAACATTGGCAGATGGTGCTGATGTGTCCATGAGATTCACAACCCTAGAAACCAATCTAACCAGCTCATGTAGATCAGCGGAAGTCATGTCTACCTTGGTTTGAAGATGCTTAGCATTAAACACCCAGATGTCTTTGGGCACTTTGACAGAGGAATGAAGCATCTGGTCCATGTATTGAATTATCTGCATATGATGTTCTACACATTACCTGAGTAGCCCATTCACTTCTCTTATATTATTGCTGACATTTTTACAAACATATTTGCTAACTGTTTTGCGAACTGATTTGCGCAATGATTTGTCAAGTATAACAAACCTTTGAGTCTTCAGCTTGTTTAGAGCATTGAATTCTTTGTACATGGGCTTGAGGACTGATGTGTTAAGGACTTCAGGTATCTCATCCTTAATATAATTTCTAATTCTTCTATTAAACCCAAGTAATGTTTCTTTGATTGCCTTAGTGAGTTCCTGAGGAAGACTGTTCTTGATAGTGGCAGTGAAAAGATCAGGCAGCTGTTGGGCTAGAGCATCAGAGATGAGTCTTGGAATAGTGCTGGCAGCTAAGGTCATCTTATCAGTGAACTAATCAGGGAGAGACTTGGCAAGATTGTGAACCTTAGCTGTAAGGAAATCTACTCTTCTTGGAAGATGACCAAGGGGGTCTAACCCATGTGCTTTTGTGATTTGGATTTCCTTAAACCTTTTTGATTGTACAAATATAGGCACGACTAGGCTTCGATGGGGATCGAAGAGTTCTTGGGGTGAATGCTTGATCGCTAAGTCTTGTATAACCTGCGACAACACAAATTGAAAAACTATGTTAAGTGAGGCGCAGGGGGTGTCCCTGCGAATCACCTTCGGCGTGAGAGTAAGTATGTGCTTTTAGGAATAATAAATGTATGTAAAGTAAGTAAGTGTGTGTGAGAAGCATGTAACATACCTGAGGACCTTGCCATCTATGTATAGGTGATGAAATAGGCTAGAACAAGGTCTTGCACATGAGCCGGTGATCGTAGGGGTGTCTCGCGATTTAAGAGGCGATTACAGGGTTTGTGTACCATGATCTCTGACTTGGTGGGAAAGCTTTGGCAGAGAGGGAGAACGTGGGTTTTTACTTGACCAAGTCTGTTCTTTTCCCTAGTTTCGTCAAAGACCAGCGCGAAGGGTATGGTCCTTTGCGTGGCGGATTCCCATACTGGTAACCATCGTGAAGACGGTTTTATGCCACTAGAAACTATTTGAAGGTTTCTAGGCATGTTTGGGAGTAGATCCCATACGAGCTCGAAGGGGAGACCTTCAAGCCAGAGAGGAGGGTACGTCATCAAGCCCCCTAGTCGAATGTAATGTATACATCTATGGATGCATTGCTTTTGACTTCAAAATATTAAAGGCCATATCGAATACCTATCATGCACATGCTGTATGCATTAAATGCTAATCCCACTTGGTAGGGAGTTGGTTACAAAATCATCCAAGATAACGAAGAGGCTTCCTTGAAAAATGTGAACGTCCTATCTTTGGTTGAAATTTGAATTTCAAAACTATCCGAATATCAAGCAGTACACTTATACGAACTGAATTCTACTCCTTTCGTCATTTAAGGAATTACAATCTAGACATTATCTTTATTTTTACCATCCTTTATTTATTCACTGCTGCTAAATCTTCTACTCGCAAGGTAATTTTTCTTTTTCTTGTTTTTCATGGATGCTAAATTTATCATCGCCTCTCAAACATGCACATTGACCAAAGAAGAATTATCCTAACTTTTTCTTGACTATGACATTCCTCAGACGTTAGGGTTCTTCTTCCAAAAAGGTCCCAGGCCATTTATGATGCTCCTCTTGGGTTTGTTGGTCTGTATACCCATCATTTCAGTCTTTCCAACCTAAGAATTCCTATTCCCACATTCATATGAGAGGTATTAAATTATTTCAAAGTGCACATTTCCCGCTTCAATCCTTTTTGAATGGTAAAACTTACGACCTTCGCCGTAATGTGCAAAGCTTATGGTGGTAAGCCTAGCGTTGATCTTCTCCGTTCGTTCTTAAACCTTAGTCCTGCTGGTAACTGGCTGACCCTCTCGTATAAAGGTGCCTCCGGCATACCTAGCACTTTAACCAAACCTATAACTCACCTTGAACGATGGAAAGGCAGCTTCTTCTTTATTGAGAAGAAGATAATTTCCTCCAAATATCCCCAACTTCTTCTTGAAGATAACAAACTCGACAAAAAATCTTTCAAAGATAAAATTCCCACACATCCTCAAGAAGATCCATTGTATAACCAAATTGCCACCTATCCTTGTCATATTCCATAACCGTTGATGCCACCATATCCTCTATCTCACAGGGCTAAAGGCCTGATGGAAGCATAGCCCTAAAAAGCCCATAATCTACCATCGCGGACATGGTATATGTTTATTTATTTCTAATGTATGATTCTAACTGTTCAGCTTCAAATTGACATGTTTGGTGGTTTAGGATATTGGTAGGAGATGGATTTTAGGAGCTTCAATGATTGGAAGGGGATGAATAGAGACTTTAACTTTCTCCCTTTGGGAAGGGCATCTCTCCGTCCACAAAGTCTGTAAATAATGAGGCTCCTATAATCCAAGCAGAGCTTATAACCACTATCCCTCCTTCGGGTCTCGTTGAGAATATCGATGACTTTGATGATGCTCTTTCTAATCAAGATGATGTGGTGTTGTCGATTACTCTAATCCTTAGAATTCAAAAGTAGGTACGTCTTCTAAAGCGGCTGGGAAGAGGAAGCAAGTTTATGAGTCCGCGAGTAAAGAACCTCGCTAAAAAGCCCGAAAGGTACCACCTCCCGCGAGTAAAACCACTGGTGTTGCATCTAAGCCTCTTAACATGGATAACGACCCTGACATACATGGTAAGTCTCTTATTTTCTCTTAATTGCATATCCTGATACTATACTTATATCTTGTTTATTTTTCCATAGAATTTCTCACCGCCAAAGAATTGAAGGAAGCTGTTGACTGTCATTTTGTAGTTGCCAATGTAACTCCTCCCTCCTTGAAAAATTATCTGAAAGAGATCAGCTTAAAGAAGCTCTGTGATATTCATGATAGAGTTTATATGAGGCAAGTTGTCCTTGATAATACCCTGAATAGGAGAACTCGCAAGCTCATGTCCGCATTATCGAAGGCCCAGACCTCATGTGATATTGTTGGGACTTAAAAGACTTTAAGTATTCTTAGAGTTACTACTGCTTAGGTAAATAATGGAAATTATGCGAAGTAGTTAGTACTGGTAGTATAATGTTATCACTGCTAGTTACTGCTGTTAGTATAATTTAGTATTGTTAGTATAAAGTTACTGCTGTTAGTTGAAGTTAAGACTGCTCAGAGTTGAAGACTGAAATATAAGCTAAGAAAGATAGAGCCA
Source organism: Tanacetum coccineum (assembly GCA_026074375.1). Taxonomy (NCBI): domain Eukaryota; kingdom Viridiplantae; phylum Streptophyta; class Magnoliopsida; order Asterales; family Asteraceae; genus Tanacetum; species Tanacetum coccineum. The sequence goes on from BQNB010147888.1 coordinate 11,298, forward strand.
GCAAATTAGTAAAGATAATACTGCTAGAATAAAGATACTACTAATGAGTATATATATCCTTAGGCTAGTACTAATGATACAACTACTGCTTATGTTAATTATTACTGCTGGTGATAAAAAAGTTTATGCTGGCTGATTACAACTGCAAAAAGACTTACTACTGCCAAAGGATAAAGAACGTTTTAAAGAGAATAAAGATTGAGTTTAGAGAACAAGAATACTTTAGTAAAGATAAGTATAGAGATATTTTTTTTACAAGATATACATAATGTAGTTGATTAAGAGATTACGTTTATGAATGAAGAAAAGATTATGATATCTTAGGAAAGTATTGTAAGCCGACTGATCCATATCAAAAAGTAAGCCCTATCGCGATTAGTTTAAGATATACAAGTTCAAAGTTTTCAGATGTTGTCAAGTCCGATTCAAAAAAATCTTCAAGTTGTAAACCCAAGTACTATTGAAGAGTACTCGTATTATTGATCCTAATAATATATGGAGCTTTTGGTTATATCATTGTTTATACATGATTTACTGTTTTATACATAATACTTCTAGGATTAAGGTGTAATGCCGCATACACTTTAGTATAATACAAAGTTTATAGCAACAAGTTATTTTGGATTTATCCAAGGTCATTTTAACCTTAGACAACCAAAGATATCGATCAAGGATTTGATCACCAAGTGTATCAGAGCTTTGCTTTGAGAAACTTTGATCTAGAAACACATGGTAGTTTGAATCTGTAAATATAAATACTAAAACTGCTAATTAACCATACTCAAACTAGGTGATTATGAATGTGGTGATAAGAATTCAATATTACTTTCTGATCCATAAAGACTATTATCTATGGAGTCATATAGAATGGTTAACTCATGGATGTTGTAACACAAACAGCACAGAGAATGGTACTCAAGAAAATTCAGTTACAAAATGTTTGTGCACTGTAACTGCTAAGAAAAAGACAAATAAGAAGAAATGATGTGAAGGCCAGAAGCATGCTACTTATGGCTCGATCCCAATGAACATCAACTTACATTCATTCAGTTACCGCTATATGCAAAAACAATGTTGCTGCATTGAAACACGATTTGGAAGGTAAATGAAGCTACCAAAACACTCAGAAGACACTTTTGAAAGTAAAAAAAAAAAAAAAAAAAAACAACAGTATAAAAATTTCCATGCATTAAGTGCAGAGTCCTTGACTCCTATCTTTTAACAGGCTTTAAGATGATTGTCAGTACATTCAATCTTGGGTGTGGTCATCACTCAAGAAGACTTAGATTTAAAATTTTTAAGCAGCTTGCCCCCTGAGTGGAACACTCATGTTGTTGTTTGGATGAATAAGCCTGAAGTTGAAACAATAAGCATTGATGATTTGTACAACAACTTCAGAATTGTTGAATAAAAGGTAAAGAAATCTGTTGGTATAAGTAGTGGTGCTCAAAACTTGGCCTTTATGAGTGCTCTAAGCACTAGCAGTACTAATGATGCTAACACTGCTAGTCCTCAAGTTAGTACTGCTAGCCCTAATGTTAACACTGCTAGTCCTCAAGTTAGTACTGCTAGCTTCAGTGATAATGCTGTGTATGCTTTCATGGTTGAGAATCCCAATGGTTCTAATCTTCTACATCAAGACTTAGAGCAAATTCATGAAGATGATCTGGAAGCAATGGATTTGAAGTGGCAGCTCTCTCTGCTAAGTATGAGGGCAAAGAGGTACTATCAGAGGACAGGCAAGAAAATTTTCATTAATGCTAATGATACTGCTGGGTATGATAAATCCAAGGTAGAGTGTTTCAACTGTCATAAGATGGGACACTTTGCCAGGGAGTGTAGAGCACCAAGAAGCAAGGAAGGTCAGTTCAGAAATCAAGACAACACCAGGAAGCAAGGAAACAATGAAGACACATCTTCAAAGGCAATGTTGGCTATAGATGGTGTAGGTTTTGATTGGAGTGACATGGCAGAAGAACAAGTTCAGACAAACATGGCTCTAATGGCGTTTTCAGACTCTGAGGTATACAATGATAAAACTTGCTCTAAAACTTGTCTGAAAAACTATGAAACTCTTAAGAAACAGTGTGATGATTTGATTGTTAAGCTTAATCAAACTGAATTTACAGCAGCTACTTATAAAAGAGGTTTAGCAACAGTAGAAGAACAACTTATCACATATAGAAAGAATGAGGTTCTTTTTAGTGAAGAAGTTGTAGTTCTTAAAAGAGAAGTAGCTTGCAAAGACTATGAAATAAATGTGCTTAAAAGTGAGTTTGAAAAAGTTAAGCAAGAAAAAGAGGGCATTGAATTTAAAATTAAGAAATTTGATAAGGCCTCAAAAGACCTAGACAAGTTGTTAGAAAGTCAGATAACTGACAAAAGTAAAAAGGGTTTGGGGTATAGTGCAGTTCCTCCACCTCATCTTTTAATCTATAATAGACTTAAAAAGCTTGATCTGTCTTATTCTGGTCTTGATGAATTCAAAGAGCCTGAATTCAAAGGGTATGGTCCTAAGAATAGTAAGCAAGAGTCTAACATAATTTATGATAAGAAATAAGATGATTCTAAGGAAAATTCTGATAACTCTTTGGTAAAAGAACAAGTATCAAAAGATACGAGTAGCTTTGTTGAGTCTTCACTTAATGTTGATAAAGAAATTGTTTTTCCTGTTGATAAAAAGGTAGAGTATGTCAAACCTAAAAATCATGAAAAACCAGTTAAAAAGTCAGTTAGGTATGCTGAGATGTATAGATCACAATCTCCTAGGGGGAATCAAAGGAATTAGAATGGGCAGAAGTCCAATCAACTAGGAAGTGATTTTGTGATGTATAACAAAGCTTGCTTTATTTGTGGGAGTTTTAATCATATACAGGCTAAGTGCAAATACCATCAAAGGGAAAGGATGGTATATGGGAGTAATTATAACAGGGTGAACTACAACTATACTACCAAAAAGACTCACCCTAATGCTCAAAGGAACATGGTTCCAAGACCAGTTTTAATGAAAACTGGCCTAAAAACTTTTAATACTACCAGGACAGTTAATACTGCTCATCCCAAATCTATAGTTTTTAGTGCTAAACCAATGTCATGTTTTCCAAAAATAGCACAATCAACTGTAAGAAGACCTTTTTAATCTAAAACAGCATTATCTAATAAAAGGTTTACACATAAAGTTAATACTGCCAATTGTTGATCCCAGTCTGAATAGATCTTCTAGCCTGTTAAGGGTGGCAATCAATTTGAATAAATCTAAACTAACTACAAGAGAAACAATGACTATGAACAATATAAGTTATGTGGAAACTAACTTATACTACTAAGAAGAACAATGAATAAAACAGAACTTTGATTACTATTAATCTGCTAGGTTACAGAATACTAACTATAAATGTTTGTGAAACTTGTATCTCTAACTAGTGTCGTAGGGTTCCTTTTATACACCAAGGAAACCCTAATGGGCTTACAAAACGCGTTAAGTGATCATGCATATCTATTCCTAATATATCTCATGCATATCACTTAAGCAGTACTATCTATATATGCTAGCAGTACTAACTTACTACTAACAGTACTAACTCTACTACCAGTACTAACATATATACTGGCAGTACTAACTAACTAATACTAACAGTACTAACTTAGGAAAACATAATTCCTAACAATCCTCCCCTAAACATGATGTTCACTTGTTAACCTTCATGTTTCTTCAGTTTGAGCTTCTTGAACACCTGGAGGATGTATCCAAACACACTGCTTACTCTTTAATCTTTTCTTTGATGAACTTGAGCTCTTTTGTTACTTTGTAATCTTGAAATTCTTTAGCTTCTAGTCTTTGTCATCATCACAGCATCTCAGCAACTCAGCAACACCAACTAAGTTGGCCTTGTAGTTTTTGGCAAACTACCAGCCATAAACGGATTTGATGTTTCTTTATCAGTAGCTGTTTGCTCTGGAATAGCCAATGCTTCATTATAACAACATGGTGCATTGATAACCATACAGTTTTGAGTAAACTATCAACTATTAACGGATTTGAGAAGCCTTTACCAAGAGCCATTTGCTTTAGACTAGACAACTCTTTACTGTGAAGCATGGTGAGTTGAGAACCATATAGTTTTTGGTAAACTATCAGCCATTAACGGATTTAAGAAGTCTTTACCAAGAGCCATTTGCTCTGGACTAGCCAGTTCTTGATGTGTGTTAGACATGGTGAACTGATGACCATTTGTTGTGTGGTAATGAAACCAACACTTAAAGATCCTTCTTTCCTCCATCATGGCTTCCAGCTTCATAAATTTGCTTTTGAGTGAATCTAAGCAGATCATAAGCACTATCACTTGCAGACTCAGTAATCAACTTTAAAGACATCATCCTTTTAAGTGTTTCTTTTGTGAGTGGATATTTCCTCTCTGCAAGCATATGAGTCTTAGTACCATCTTCCAGTGTCAAAGTATGAACTAACTTGTTGATCCCTGTCTGAATAGATCTTTCTAGCCTATTAAGGGTGGTAGTCAATCTGGAAAATCCAAACTAACTACAAGAGAAACAATGACTATGAACAATATAAGTTATGCAGAAACTAACTTATACTGATAAGAAGAACAATAAATAAAACAGAACTTTGATTACTATCAATCTGTTAGGTTACAGAATACTAACTATAAATGTTTATGAAACTTGTATCTCTAACTAGTGCCGTAAGGTTCCTTTTATACACCAAGGAAACCCTAGTTGGCTTACAAAACGCGTTAAGTGATCATGCATATCTATTCCTAATATATCTTATGCATATCACTTAAGTAGTACTATCTATATATGCTAGCAGTACTAACTTACTACTAACAGTACTAACTATAACTGGCAGAACTAACAATGTACTGGTAGTACTAACTAACTATTTGCAGTACTAAGTGTAAAAACTCTAAATCCCAACATATTTTATATTTTTAAGTTTGCAAAAATGGCAACATATACCCTTGATTTAGAAACTTTTGCAAGTTTAGTCCTTATATATAAAGTATATATAATTTAAACCTTTAACTTTGAAACTTGGCAAGATAGGTCCTTATAGTTAT
>BQNB010147889.1:0-16377 GCA_026074375.1 Tanacetum coccineum
TTGTTTTCTTTTTAAAAAGTTATAAAATAAGCAAAAATGGATAACTTTAAAAAAGAAATTGTTTATAAAACTTGAAAATAAGCTAGAAATAAGCTGAATCAGAATGACAATTAGCTTAAAAGACTTATATGACAATTTAGCTAACTGTTTGGAGTTATAGGATAAGAGAAGCAAAAATAAAAATTAAATAAGCTAAAACAGGCTTATACCTAAACCTAATAAGCACATAGAACTAGAGTTAAGGAAACAAATAAGCTAGAAAATTACCCTAAAAGAATTAAGACAGTTTAACTTAAAAGAAAACTAAAAAGCTTTATCCCTTAAACTAATTTAGCTTATAGGCTTGAATAAGCTCAAACCTAGGCCAAATAAGCTAAATGGGCCTTAAACCTAACCTAATAAGCAAATTTAAACACAATTTAAGCAAAACTGTTAGGATCACATAATGGACTCCCGAACAAAGAACTTCGGTCACTCGAAGATACAAGACAAATTCTAGCTCGTATAGTTGGTTAATTATTTTAATGTAATTGGGCTAACAAATAAAAATCCAAAAAGCCCAACAAAAGCCTAATTGGGCAAAACCCTTGTTAGTAGAAATACACATAGTTGTAGTCAAAAATATAGGTTTAACAACTAATAATATTTTTCATCTTTAAGAGTTTGGAGCAACTCTTAGTTTTTTTCTGTTCAATCTCAATAAAGTTCTTAATTTATCATCTTGATCCTACACCTTAATTGTTAAGGTTCTTATGATATCATGTGGAACTACAATTGTACAGAGCCCACAAGATTGATGCATTGATTTGTTTTGTTTTTTTTTTCTTTGATCATTCGAAAAAAAGGGTTTTTTTTTGAAATTTTCTTTTTTTGTGTGTTGATTAATTGTTTTGTTTTGATTTTTGGTTCATAGATGTTTGCGTTTACAATGATATCATAAAAACCATCTCTTTGGTGTTTAAAAACATCTAGTGATTTTTTTTCCCTTTTGATTCGTGTTATTTAAACAACAAAAAAAAAGAGTCGATTTTGTTTAAAGGACGAACGGAGTGGAAATCTAGCAAGGATCGAACGAGTTCAAGTCGTCACGGTCACCGAAGCGAGAGTAGTCTTAGAAGTGATCGAACTAAGTGGAAATCAGTGGGATTGAAACACGACGACCGAACTAGCTTATACACAAGAGGGATCAAACAATAGATCGAACAAGCATCGAACTAGACGATCGAACGAGTGGAAAACAAAAGGATCGAACGAGTTCAAGTCTTTAAGGATCGAACGAGTTTAGTCTTTGGGAATCGAACTAGTGGATCTCAAGGTTGGACCGAACGAGTGAAATACTCGAGGATCGAACGAGTGTTTTCCTTCAAGGATCGAACGAGACTCATCATTCGAGGACCGAACGAGTGGTGTGTTTGGATCGAACAAGGTCAATCGAACTAGGGAAATCGCTTATAGACCGAACAAGACAATCGAACTAGTGCAATCTCGTGTGGACCGAACGAGAGAACCGAACTAAGGAAATCTCTTGTGGACCGAACTAGGGAAAACTTCAAGGACCGAACTAGTTATTCCTTGAGAAAACCAAACCAAATAATCAAACAACAACAAAAACATAAACACAAATCAAACAAATCAACAATCACTTGCGATCCGTTCATTCATACTTAAATCAAAATGGCTTCAAATGAAGAAACAAATGCAGCGGGTACCGATACTCGTCCACCTATGTTGGTTGAAAGTGACTACGATTCTTGGAAGATTCGTATACACAGGTACATTCGAGGCAAACCCAATGGCAAGCTGATATGGAAATCTATCCAGAATGGACCTACACCTCACCCTATGATCACTGATCCTCCACCTACTGATTCTGCTGTTGTGCCCGCACCGAGGAAGAAACTTGATTCTGAATTCAGTGAAGAGGAAAACAAACTTGAGATGGCTTAAACCTCAAGCTTAAATCATTTAGAGTAAAAGGACATCCCAGACACAGAATTTCGTCAACAATCTAAAATCAAACAAGCACTGCAAGGAATTTGGATAATGTTGGGTGTACTTATGCAAGGATCAGGTAGGACTATTCAACAAAGGAAGGAAGATCTGTTTGATGAGTACGAACGCTTTCGTGCTATTGGAAACGAATCAATTCATGACTACTTTGTGCGTTTCCACAAGCTTGTGAATGACATGAAGATTACTCAGCTCAACATTCCAACTCATCAGATGAACACCAAGTTTGTCAACAACCTTCCGGCCTATTGGGGTAAGTATGTGACTAATGTCAAACAGAACATGGATATCTCAACCACACCTTATGTTCAGATCTATACTCATCTCAAAGCCTACGAGCCTCATGCCAAAAAGACCTCAAGAAACAGGAGCAGCTAAGAATCTACAAGTATTGTTGACCACTAGCCTATGTTGCTCACACCACTATCTGACAACCTGCTCTTATCTCACCTCTCAACTCCTAGTCTCAACCCACTACTCAGTCCTCACGAATGAACGCTTTTGATTGGCCAGCCATGCACTCACATATTGCTAATCTCTTAATTTTTCCAAAAGCAGTTTCCCACCCACAACAACAGCATTCCGGACATTCCTCCAACTCAAGGACTCTGCTCTGGTAGCATGAATGGTCACATTGTACAGAACCAGTTCAGAGAAGGCGCCAGGTAAATACTGGTCATGACAGGTACTCGTGCAAGATGTGATTATGTTTACAACTGCAGAGGAAAGGACATGTGGCTAGGCCCATTGTACATTAAGAACCCAAGAGTAAGGATGGGGCCACTCAGTTCTTCAAAGATAAAGCCTTACAGATGGAATCTAAAGAGCAAGAATGTGTTAGATGCAGAATGCTGAAGAGCATTCCTCGCTGATTGTAGAATGCACTGCCTTAGATCAACCCAAGGCACTGACATACAGTCAAACATGTTCAAGGCCCAAACATGAGATGCTATGACACAGACGTGATGAAGGCCCAATGCTGCTGTCGCTTCATGCCGAACTGTCATCCACTAGTGCAACCAACAAGGTGCCAGTCGAATGGGTAACACTCAATGACAATCAATCTTTGAATAATAGTAGATTATCAGGTCGATATCAGTAGATGCACCAGGAAGAACATTTAGACATCCGAAGCTGAGACTGAGATTGATGACATTACGGATCCCGTATCATCATTATCATTCTTGACAATTACAACTACCGAAGCCAAAATGTTCCAACTGAGGTATCTGATTGACACAACTGATAAGGTTATCTATAGATTGCCATTTAACTGACTTGCAAACCTAACTAGACGGAACATCTAAGGTTAACCAAGAAAAATGTTTGGAAATCGAGACCTTAAAAATAGCTTCTTCAATGGCAAGCAAGAAATATGTTCGTCAGATACCACAAGGTCAGAACTAGATCTTGAAACAAAGTATGACAGGACAACCCTAGATGATTCAAGGCGTAATATAGCGTAACGCTGAACTGTGCACGAAAACGATTTGCTTAAAGTCACTCTTTCATGAAAAAAAAATCAATTGTCATATTTACAATCGAAAAGGAAAAGATTTTATTTGAGAAAAAGGAAACTAGCAGATAGTTACTAGAATGAAATAGTTTGTTTAAAAACTGCTAACAAAGTTGCAAGAGCTAAATTCAAAGATTTAACAAGTCCAACACAAACTAATCCCCAGGTGCATCAAAGAAAACTAAAAGGCAACCCAATACTTGCACAAGTCATCCTAGGACCCGTACCCAGTCTAGTTAATGGCCAGAGCGTGGCTCAACCTGTTTTGTACATGATGCTGATAACACTTTGCATCCAATCACACCTTTGATAGTATATGGATAGTGAAGGGGTCTTGGTCCCCAAGTTGTTAGCATGAAAAGATGAACGAAAAACCAGGGCAAGTGTTCGACCCGCAAACTACTTCTATGCAACTTTAAATGCCCTTATGTTTTTTCGTTCCCTCATAAAGAGCTGTCCTGGATGATCAGGCGTAGTGGGCTTTCTCTGCCAACTGAAATTGCTAGTCAAGCTAGTAAACAGTCAAACCTGCTACTCCGTTTGTTTTGGTTCATAAAAGTCGACCTCCAAGACAAGTTCCTGGCCAGTCCTGTCAACAAGTAATGCTGTTTTTCCTCATTTGAGAAGGTATCATAAAAGAAGAACAACAATCAAAAACCCAGATATATTATCTGAATGGTGTTTTGATTATGAAAATCAGTTTGTTGAACAACAGACTGTACCATTTTAACGACCATTTCAAAAAAAATCCAGCTGCCTAATGATGTAACATTTTTGCAAAGAGATAAAAGAATTTGACAGATTTTTGATGAATTGGAGCGGAGTAGTGAACAAATGTGTTCTGATAACAAGCACCATGAACCATAGAGAAGAAAAATCTTTTATTCAAAATTAGCCCTAATTGCTAATGTTTAGAAAAAGGATATCTGCTCTAAAACTACATGTGGCTTACTTCCGAATTGTTTGTGCCCCCATTTCGACTTGCCTTTGTGAAGACCTAGATCATGCATTTGCGTATTAGGAACACACTGAAAGTTCTTGAACTTGCGCTGGAATGTTTCAAAACAGAAACTAGCTAATTACTGAATCTGAAAAATTTTGTTGCCTTTCTTCGAACAGAATTATGTGTGTATTAACAACTTAAACTTCAAAACTATAAACATTGCATGAGACACTTCAAGTGCCTCCAATTAATATTTGAATTAAAACAAGTTAAGACAACATCTCAAGGGAATATGACATTATCATAGTAGATGCTCAGATAAGCATCATGAAGGTGTTGAATATAGGTTCCACTAAAGGTAGTTGTAACCAACAGGCTTTAAGAAACCTCACAGAATTCAGTTGCAAGAAAACGCAATTTTACCCTCACTTTAGGATTCAGCTCGATGGCCTTAGATGATGAAAACGTGAGTATGAAAAGACGGTATGATGAACTGTCAAAGGCGAATAATCACTCACGTATTGCATACACTGAAAAGCTGAGTGCCTTCACTGCTGAGAATACCAAGCTGAAAGCCCAAGTGACTGGTACAACAAGTAGTGGACCTTCAACCTCTGAGACACCTAAAGTGCTTGCTCCTGGAATGTACAACTTAGGTTCTAAGTATATTCCACCACCCAAACGTGCTAACTGGGTCAAACCAACCCCGGTACCTAAGAAGAAGCAAGTAACTTTCAGTGAACCCCCCAGACCTTCACTCAAACCAACTCAAAAACCAGTAGTGCATCCTAATAAGCAAACTAACGTGTGTGTGCCTATGTCTACAGGAGTAAAACCCACTTCTGGAGCTAGCAAAACTGTGCCTAAGGAAGTCCCTCATAATCATATTTCTATTGCCGATTTAAGAGTGCGAATTGCGAGGAAGTAAGAAAGCACACCATAGGACTTTGAATAAAAAGAATCGTGTTGATTCTAATTTGCTTGTTAAACTTCTGTTTCTGTTATCAAACTTGAACAATGTTTGGTGGTGCATGTAATAAGGGGATGAGCACATCTTTGAGGTTTTTGCAAACATACTGATTGTTTAGGTTATGTGTGATGGTTCGTGAATGTTAAACCCCGACCAGACTAAAGCGTTTTAAAACGCCAACCCAGGAAAAGAATGAAAACCAGTTAAGAGAGTCAGGAAACCGATTAGCAAACCTGTTTCAATAACAAGTCTCAGTGAAGCCCCCCTGGCAAGGCATTTCTCAATGTTTTGAGAGTATCCATTAACTAGGATCATGGAATATCCTGATCAGCCAATAGAACTAACCCAAGAGTGCTAGTTCAGCCCTCAAATAACTATGTCCCCTAGGCTTACTGACCATAAACTTCGTGAACGCAAGCAGGTTTCCAAGGGAACTCTTGGAATTTGTTGAATTTATAACTAACCGGAAACCCTTCAGGGCCTCCTATCACCGTAATGTTTGTGTTAATCGCAGCTGAAGTACGAAATTGAATCTATGGTATCTGGATTCTGGATGCTCAAGACATATGACCGGTGATCGTGCGCGTCTTATCAACTTTGTAGAAAAGTTCATTGGTACAGTGAGATTTGGCAACTGATTAATAGTTCTGCTATCGTTAGCTAATATTGATTAATAAACGTGGTTGACACTATCATCTCTCGAGTCTATTATGTTGAAGGACTCAGCATATCCTATTATCAGTAGGACAGTTTTTTGTGATGGAGGTTTAGAAGTTGCTTTCCGACATCATCTTTGTCACACGCGCAACTATGATATGGTTGAGCTCCTCAAAGATCACGGACAACCAACCTGTACTCCATCTCACTGAATTTATATGATGTCAGCTTCACCAGTTTGTGCTTGCTTTACAAAAGCCTCTCCACGAAGTCATGGTTTATGGCACGTCGGTTAAAATCATCTGAATTTCGGGACATGAACAGAATTGCTCGAAAAATCTAGTCAGAGCATACCCAAGCTGAAATCTGATAAAGACCATTTGTGTCCTATCAAGTCAGTTAGGAAATAGCAAGAAAGCAACACATCCACAAAGACGGACAAACACCAATATTGAAGTTCTCCATACACTACATATGGACCTCTGCGGACCAATGAGAACAGAAAGTATCAACGGAAAGAAGTATGCTTTGGTGATAGTGGATGATTACACCAGATTTGGATGGGTAAGATTTCTTCGATCTAAGGATGAAACTCCTCATTATAGCGATTGAGAAGTTAATTGTGAAGACATCAACGAGCCCCTTAATTCCAACTGTTCCGTTACGTCATGAACAGATAATGGAACGGAGTTTGAAATCCAGACACTCGACGAGATGGAGTTGAGAGTGTTGGTATTTCTCATGAAAACGAGCGTACCTCGTGTATCCACAACAGAACGCATGTCGAAAGAACGGAACCTAACTCTTATGGAAGCTGCTCGTGACTTATGCTCATCTTTGCGAAAGCTCCACGTTCCTATGGCTGAGCTTGTAGCCACTGGCGTTGTTATAACTCTTAAAGCTTATCTCTTGTACACAAAGACCTTCACATGGAAAGAGAGGCACCCTATATGACTGCTGAAGTGAAAAGAAACCTAATCTACAGTACTTCCAGAATTTAGATCCCTGATGCAATCCTACCAACCTACATGACGTTGGTAAACTCAAGGCAAAAGCAGATATAGGTATATTGTTGGCTAGTCACGCACCAAGAAGCGTACCGAATCTAACAACAACAGAACGCGCAAAGATTCAGAAACCGATCATGTTGCCTTCGATGAACTTACGAAGGATTGAACGTCTGTTTAAACCAGTACCAGTCCCTCGCACCTCAACAATGACTTCTGTGCCAAACAGTACAGAACTGGTAACCGAACTTACTCGTCTTTACCAGTCAGGACGCAGCCGTTCTGCCTAGTAAAAGACACAGAAACCACCTATGTCCCCTCTACAAAGAAACAGTAGACGATTTGTTTTCAATGGATTGATGATGATGAGGGTTTATTCCGATAAACTCCGGTTAATTTCCTAGCTGGCCCCGGCACGACCCGAGAAAGCCATAGGTTCACCTTCCCACAACAATTATCTCAGAAGCGCTCCTTGCATTACTGAAAGCCTCTTGGCTCATCAAATACCTCTACCAGACACTAGTGATTCTGTGATGAAACACGTTCGAATCATGTTGACAAAAGTAGATGTGTTTGACACTATAAAGCTCCTGAAACCGCTTCAGAAGCATGTCCTCCAACTCTGTCAATATCGATGTTACTACCCAACACCCAAATTACCTCACGTACAAAAGTGTGACTCAAGCACATCCGCTTGAAAACATTAATATTTGGGATAAAGGATCGACTTGTCTCTACCAGGAACAGCTAGAACCGACGCGATTGGTATTTCTATCATGAATTCTAACCTCATGTTTAACCCAAAGACTACGAACAAGCCTTAGAGCACGCTCGTGTTTGGATGAGGCTGATGCAGTGAAGAAATTTCATGAGTTTGAACGCTAGATTATGGATAATACTTGTACCCTTTCCCAGATAATATTCTTTATCATCTCGCTCAATGGATTTTTCAAAATTTAAGTTGGATGAATATCGTAGACGTGTTAGAAGAAACAACATCTCGGTTTAGATGTGGCAGAAAGGTTATCGTCAGGAGCTGGTATTGATTTTGAATGAAACATTTGCTGCCGGTTGCTAGATTAGAAGCGATCATACTCTTTCATTGCTCACCAGCGAGTATGAACATGGTCATCTTCCAATGGACGGAAAAACTGCCTTCCTCAACGGCGAACTGAAGAAGTTGTCTATGTTAGTCAAACCAGAAGGTATTGTATATCCAGAGCATCCATCGCATGGTGTACCGACTCAAGAAAGCTCTCTATGGCTAAAAACATGCTCCACGTGCGTGGTAAGACAAGCTATCAACATTCCTAATCAGTCAGGATTTACAAAAGGCGTGGTCGATCCTATCACTCTACACGAGAAAAAGAACATGGCCAAACATCTTCTACTGGTATACAAAATATATGTAGATGATATTACTTTTGGCCGTCCACCATACCCCAAAGCCTGCAAATATTTGCATTTGAAATGAACTCAACTTTCAAGATGTCGATGATGGGACAAATGTCATTCTTTTTAGGATTGCAAGTTTCTCAAAATCCCAGAGGCATCTTTATCAACCAATCCAAATATGCTCAGGAAATCTTGAAAAAGTTTGGTTTTGACTCATGCACACCCATTGACACTCCAATGGCGGAGCGTCCCAACCTTGATGAAGATAAGGGAGGAAAAAGCTAATGATCCTCCACGATTTCGGGGTAGGTTGGCTCCCTTATGTTATCTTTAGTGCATCTAGACATGACATATATTGATGCTGTTTGTTGTGTGCAGCGATACCAAAGCTAAGCCAACTGAAATGCACCTTAATGCTATAAAGCGGATCTTATTCGATACTAAACGGAAACCATTCACATGGGTCCTTAGTGGTATCCAAAGGACTTCCGGCTGTTGGAACTAAAAGCTTTGCAATGCAAACAATGCAGGATGTCATGACTCAACATCGTAGAAGACTGTCTGGTTTTCAGCTCAAATTTCTAGAACAGGCGTCTTGTTAGCTGGTCATTCCAAAAAGCAGAAAAGTACTGTCAACTCACTATGGAAGCTGAATACCTCCGCCCTAAATCGAGGATGATGCTGCCAAATCCATCTGGATGCTCTCACTACGAGACTATGGATTTGCGTTCAACAAAATCCTGATGTATTGTGACAATCAAAGTGCTATTGCTCTATGCCTGTAATAGTGTTTTCAACACGAAAGAAGAAGTGGCGTAAAAACGCGCTCCAAGCACATTGATATCGTCACCACTTCATCAAAGAGCAGGTTGAAAGGCAGTTGTTGAGTTATATTTTACGTGGAGACAAAATACCAACTGCTGACAATGTAATACAAGGCATTACCTGGGGGGGGGGGGGAGCCGAGAGAAGCCGCTTCGCCACCCTAATCCCACTGCTTGGAGTTAAACAAATGTCACCAGAGACTCTGAAGGATCTACAGGATGATACCTGTCTCCGAGTAACCAAGTGTTTCACAATTGTATCCTGTATATTGTAAAAAAAAAAAAAAATTAGTCTAGATGGCTTGCAGTTATTTCAGACTGTAACCCGGTCTTAACCCAGAGACTTAGTGTACGTTTCAGTGCATTATTTCTTTACAGACAAGAAGTTGTCTAAGCCCCGAACCATTTTTCTCATAAACAACTTGTTTTATCAAACATGTTCGGGTTAACCAAATCAAACATTGACACGGGTCATTGTTTGAGGGGGAGAATCAGTACTACTAACAGTTTTGCAGGTCAAAAGGACGTACTGTTGCTGATTCTATTGCTGAAAGATTGACACGACCAACCGCCTACAAGTTTCAAGACAGATTCAGTATCACTCCATGTTAGTATTCTAAAGGTCTTGTGTACTTGCTCACTGATATTTGTTGCTAATTCAACCTCACCTCATACTTTGAGGGGGAGATTGATACATTTTAAGTCCATTCTAGATCAAAACCATTCACAAGTTTCATACTTTTGATCGGGGGAGAAAATGTGACTTAAACATGTAAAACGGATAATCAAATAGGATACGATTCTTGATTCTAAAAGCTAAGCTCATGAACCATGTGCAAATGTGCTAAACATCTTTTCGATTAACGACGCACATGTGTAGGGGGTAGGCATAAGTGAGTTAATATGATCAAAAATTTCAAGGTACCAAAAGTTGTTTTCTACACACGTATCTTGATAATGACAAAGAATCTGTATTTTCATGTTCGTGGAAATTTGGAACTTATGGAATGCGAGGAAAGAGACTGTTGTACCACAGGGAGTATTCTGATGATGCCCATGCCCTGTCTCGGAACTGCGCCGCACTAGTGAAGTGGATTTCCATAAATTACTTGTACAATTTGGATTTCCCGAGGCACTTCATATCTTTCGGATATATTTCAAAACATCATCAGAAGCAATCTGAATTTAAACTTTTGTTTGTGCCGCAAACAAATTTACAAAGCACATCGAATGTTTTCAAATCATTTTTTGCCACAGGCCTCTACGGTACTTTAATAGTATTAGAAGTAAAAACAGCTGAAAAAGGAATTGTACGGTATAAAGCAGCAGATAGTACTGTACTGACCACTCTTTTACCATTTCTATTAGTAGAAAAATACTTATAGTGTGTTAGTCTCGACATCTTGGTCTAGTAGAACGTGACCATCTAGGGAATCTGATACTCTAGGTATTAGAGGAATCTAGCTTGTCACGAGAAACCGTGCCGTAAAACCTGTCAGAGGTTCTTGAATGAATCTTTCTGATCACAGTGCATACTTATAATACTGTAATCAATGCTCCTCATGGAATCAGAGGTTAATGAAACCGACCAATGAGATCGCTATACTCGTACCCTTCAAAATATAAAACTAAAACCTTGTGGTGTTCACGAAAATGTTTTTCTAGAACACATTAATGGATTATTTACATAACAAAATGTTTATTGTGGTGAATAAATATGTTATAATCAATGGCGAAGACAGACCTCAAAGTAATCCGATGCAAGACATGCTCATATTCTTACTCACATATCTGAAGAAATCAAGAAAGTTTACATACAAAGCTTCCGCACAATCTCTGAAAATCAATGTCTTCTTCAAATGCTAAAACGTTATGGAGATAAGAAGAAGATACATCATCAAAGCTTTCCAGATTCCAACAGATATGAGCATGTGAGACTAAAGTTCAGCGTATGGCAAAGTCAAAAGTGAAAGAAAGATCACAAAGTAAATCATAGAAGTAAAGCGTAAACCAAGTCAAAGATCAAGATCAAGTCCATCACATCAAGTTCTAAAGATCATGATCAAGGTAATTAAAAGATTGAATTACCCAAAGCACAACAAGTGAAGTACCCCATCGAACAACGCTCTAAGAGACAAGCACGAGAGTGAGCTCAACTCTCCGTATGACGTCTCATCTAGGGTAGATTCTTAAGGATCACATAAATGACCCGAACAAAGAAGTCTTGTCTACGATTGCTCACTCGAGATACAAGTAACAAAAAGCTCTAGCTCGTTAGTTGGTTAATTAGTTAATGAAAGTGGGCTAACAAATAAAAAAGCCTAAAAAAGAAAAAAAAAAAGCCAACAAAAGCCTAGAATGGCAAACACCTTGTTATGTATAAATAACACCAGTTTAGTCAACAAATTCGGTTAGCAACTTAAATAATATTTTTCATCTTTAGAGTTTGGAGCAACTCTTAGTTTTCTCTTCTCAATCAACAATAAAGTTCTAATTTATGCATCTTGATCACACTTAATTGTTATGGATACGTAAAGAAAGATCATGGAACCACAAAACTAAAAGCTTAAACACTCAAATAACAAATAAGCAGTTTGGCTAAAACAATACTAAAAACACTAGCCTACAACAGCGGCATATTTTAAGCAAAAATTAAGCTGTATATCTAAAAAGCTAAGTCCTCATTCTCAGATCTTGTGCTATTGACCCAATAATGTAACGCCTTCGGATATTCAACATTCCGCTGCATACTCAGATTTGAGGGTGTTACAAAAAACATGATTAAAATGGCAAAGATATGTGTGTTTTTATGTTTTGTGTGTGCAAGTATGGATAAGACAAAAATCACGAGAAAACCGTCAAAAACTGGCAAACATGGACACGGGAAACGGAAGAGCACAAAAGAAGCCGGGAAATCAAGCCAAAGTCAAAAAGTCAAAGCTCTCAGTTAACTATGGGTCAACAAAAGTCAAACACTAAATGACAAAAAAAAATTCCAAAAGTTTCAAATTCAGTCCTTTAAGTTTCAAAAGATTACACAAATGGTTCTTAAAGTCTAAATGGGCCCATTATCCCTAAAAACCTCACCCGAATCTAAAGCCCAAAACAAAAGCCCAATATCCAACCCATAAACCTTTTATAAAAATCCAAGGGCCATTTCTGCCATTATTGAAAGTCATTTAACACTACACTTTTTCTTAAAACAAAGACAAGGACCTAGATTGCCATTACCCCAAACTTACCCCCTATTTTTACCCATATTTAGTTAAAACAAAAAAATGGCGTCATGAACAATTACTGTTCATGCGTCTTCCTAAAATCACCCCACCACTCAAACCATGGGGCTTTTGCCAATTAAGGGACAAAATAGACAATTCAAGTACAAATGATTGATGTGGCAGGGTCATTACATCACCAAGCAATGCTATTGGTCAATCCTTAACAAAAGAATGCCACGTGGAAGAGAGGAAGCACAAGAGAAGTGGGTTTTTACACTGATTATACTCTCATAGAAAGCACAAGGTCACATCACATGGATTGCCACGTTGGCAATCCGTGTGAGTTATGAAATGATCCAAGGGCCAAGATCTACTTACCAATCATTGGGAAGAATGAATGGCAGAGATTAGAAGGAGCGTGGGAAGAAAGCAAGAGGCTAGAACCTTCAGCAGCTGGCTATAAAAAGCCTTCACCTCTCACACACACATCATCTTTCTTTTTTTTCCTTTTCACCTAGTTTAGCTTGTAGCTTTTTAGTAGCTTATAGTAATTTCCTTTAAAATCAGTTGTAATTTTTTTTTCAAGTATAATGTAATCACTCCTTTTCAGTTTAATGAAATTCAGTTTTTCCTTTAAGCATTTGAAATAAGCTCTCAAATAGTTCATAGTGTGTATGTTATGACTTATAAGCTCTCAATAGCTCTCACTAGTCTCTAAGCTAGTGATAGAGCTTAATTCAGTCTTATTAATCTACTTAAACCTTTAAATCAGCTTAAAAACCTAGACTATTTGGACTTATAAGCTTTTGGAAGGGAAGCCTATCATGGAAGGGCTTCCATGGACTTTACTGGCTTATCTCTGATAAGCCAGAGCTGTAGATAAGCTCTAAGAGCCTATAAGCTTCTGTTAAGCTGAAGCCTTTTGTAAGTTTCCTATTTACTTTACTTGTCTTTATTTCCTAGCTTTAAAATTGCTTAGTTGTTTACTATTTGCTTAATCTGCTTAATATCTAGCTTATTTGTGCTTATTACTGTTAGTTTGAGCTTATTAATCATGTTTCTTAATCTGTTTTTAGCTTTAGCATTCTAGATCTTAGTTTGTCATTTATTTGTCTTAAAAATCATAAAAACCAAAAAAATTAGATATCATAGTTGTAGATCTTTGATTCTAGCCTATTCAGTTGTGGATTTATGTTTATTAAGTTAGTTATAAGCTAGTTTTCATCTGGTAATTAGGTCTTGTTAATTAGATTTCAAATTAATAAGCTCATCTAAATCTGTCATAGTTCTTAAGGAGTGTTTGGTTTAGTCTTATTTGACCATCAAAAGTCAAAGGAATTTTGTGTTTTCATTTTGGACAGTTGAATGTTAATATTTGATCAAGTTTTTAAAAAGGATTTGAGGTTTAGTTTAAGTTTTAAATCATTTTATGGCTTATTAATCTTGTCTCAGCACCAGGGGAAAATTTCTTTTTGCTTTACTTGCTAGAATTTTGATCCGAGTTCTTAAGGCTTAGTTTGTGTTTTTACTATGTTCAAATACACTCATCAAGAGTGTCTAGTGCAGTAGTGTCCCTTAAGGGCAACTGCAAGTTTGTTTTGTTCCCTTGTCAAGTGCATCAGCAGTAGTAACCTCAGTTACTACTGCTGACTTTTTGCCTCATTTTTAGCCAGTATTGATAGCTTTTAGTCCTTTAAATTCAAGTAGCTTTTAGCTTATATATAGCTTAGTATAGATTAAGTTTAGTTTTCCATTTTCTAGCTTATTTGTTAGGGATAATTTGCTTATTTAAGTCATCAAAATCCAAAAAGACCAAAAACAGTAGAATTAGATTTTAGCATTTTAAGTTTTGATTTCTAGCTTTTAATAGTTGTTTTTATAATTAGAATCTATAGTCTATAAGCTGATTGTTAAGTTTGCAAAAGTTCAGGTGTCATTTCAGCTTATTGTGCAATTTAGCTTTTCTTTTCTTTAAGCTTTTTAGTGTTTTTCCTGAGTTTGCCATTTTGATTCAAAGTTTTAATAGCCTCTTAGTGTTTTTATCTTAAGTTACTTATTATAATTAGCTTATAGACATCATAAGCTACCTGGAACATCTTTTGGTTTTAAATTTGAGTTTAAATCAAGCTGTGTGCAAGCTTTTTAGTCCAAATAAGCATTTTTGGGCTCAAAAGCCACCTTTCTGTATCAGCAGCATTCACAAGCTCTTTTAGAGCTTAATATTGAGTGTGAGCTTATGTTGTCTTAATTAAAGTTGCTTAAAAAAGTGAGTTTTACAAGCTTGTGCCTTTTGTTTTCAAAAAATAAAAAATTGCAAAAAAATGGGGGTTTGCCAGACTTGAACCCACGACCTCAAGCACACAACACACATGTTTTACCACTTTGCTTCAATAGCTCATCCAACCAAAGCTTGCACCATTTAATAGTTATACACGTTTTAATTTTCCTTTTTCATTATAAGCCGTAGCCTGTTTGTGCTTATTAGGGGCTTATTAGTTAAGCTGTTTGCTTGATTTTATTTTTCTTGTGTTCTTTGTTGCTTTTTAGATTTTCCCTGAATTTTTGGTATTTTTCCATTAAGTAGATTATTTTTAATCATTTTTCTAAAGTTTTAATTTTCGAAAAATCATAAAAAATAGAAAAAAGTTTCAGAAAAATACAAAAAAATAGTTTTTAGTATTAGAAAAATTACTTTTAGTTTTACATTCAGAAAAATCATTTTTACACCTTTTAGATTTTAATTTTCATTCTTAAGCTTTTATTTTTAATTTTAAAAATAGAATTTTAATTTTAAAAATAGTTAAAAATAGTTTTCTTAGTTTTTATATCATTTTAGATTTTTCCAAGTCTAAAAATCATTTTTTATAATTTTTAGGAATTAATTTGCTATTTTCTAGGATTTAAATAGATTAAATTAGTTTTTAATTCATAAAAAATTCAAAAATAATCAAAAAAATAAATTTTCTTTTTCCCAAAATTTTCTTTTGTCCTAATTTAGGTTTAGAAATTTAGTTTGCATTTTTAGGAGTTAATTTTAGTGTACTTGCTTATTTGTCGCGTTTTATTTGTTTCCCGTTAATTGTTTTAAGTGTTTAATTGCTTTTGTGTTCTTATTTTAATTGTTGCTTTTAATTAGTAGTTATAGATAATCAAATCTCTCTTTTCTCTTATTCAAATCATAATCCAAACTAAAGCGAGGATTCAATTTCACAAGTCGTTGGGGAAACGACCCGGGAAAGCATACTTCCCGGTAATCATACGTATATTATTATTATTATATATTTGTATAAGAATTTTCCTAGAGGGCTACTTTGGGAATTATTCTCTATACTTTTGTGTATTAATATAATATAGTGTGTAAAAACTTACAATCAGTCTGCACCAGCAAAGGATCCAGTTGAAGAGCCTACTGATAAGGTGATGGTAGATGAACAATATACTGAGGACATTCCAATTTCTGATGAAGGGCATATCTTAGATCCGGAGGACACCGATAACGCTCATATGCCAAAGATACCGGATACAACAACATGGTTCAGACCAATACCTAAAGAAGAAAGACATGCTTCTCCTGAACTGGAATGGGTCATTCCTCTAATTGACCTACCTGAAGCTGACAATAACTGGGCAAATGCATTTGCCAAAGTACATCAAGATCCAGATGAAAACAAGCTTCATAACAAGATTGATAATATAGGCTCATTCATCAGATGGTATGTAGTATATTTGATATCATAACACAAGCCTAGGATTAATGTTTGGCCGAATTATCTAGAGAGAGAAAGTGGGAGTTCCAGAGAGAGAAAATCACTTAGTGTGTGTTTGTGATAAAATGAA
>BQNB010147890.1:0-2500 GCA_026074375.1 Tanacetum coccineum
TCAAAGTTGAAATAAAGGAAGAGAAAAATATAATATGGTTTATGAAGATAGTTATTGAAGAAGAAATGAGATTGGAGAAGAAAGGGGTGTTTATTTTATTATATTGAACAACAGAGGAAAAAACATAAAAAAGGAACATACACCTGGAGATGATGTGTATGGTAACCCGCTCCACGTAAGCGTTAGCAGGTTATCCGGTCACTGAGTACACACAACAGACAAACTTTAAAAGTAGAGTACACGGATTTACAAAAAAAGTAGGCTACACATAACTGCAAAACGTGTCAAGTTAGATACATTTCCAAACAATTATCCATTTTTATTATTAGTGCATTAGGTACTCTCAAGCCGTTCTGCAGGTGCCGTGAGGAAAACTGATGTCATCTCATCACTTTTTCGTATAATACCAAATCCACCACAACACCAAAAACACCATTCCCTCATTTAACACCACATTTTGGTCCCGTCGTGCACCCATGGACCCCACTAAAACACAAATACAATACAAAAAAAAGAAGGAAAACGAGATTATTTGGGCTGGCAACGACGACGCGAGACGGAAAAAAGCGAGGTCCGGTGCAGAGGTGGCGCCGTCGGGTGGAGTTTTGGGGGAAAACACGAGGGACCATGCAGGGTACCCCGTGTTCTTAATTATAATCTTCCCGTTAGACACGATTTACCCATTCAACTCGTTTCTTACAATGTAAAATCTTTGTTAGGTAGAGGGTGTCACGAGGGGTTTTTTTTCGTCACATCTCCACATCAGCTTTTTCTTTCTTTAAAATATTTTCTTTCAACTTTTTCTCAACAATTACAACATCTTCTCTTTTTTCGATTAACATTTTTTTTCTATTTTTTATCATTTAAAAATACCTTCAAAAAACAAAAACACACACAATACAATAGAAATCATATTTTCTCTCTTTAAATCACTCTCACTATCCTCTTATTCATTAAGTGTCAAGCCGATAATGCTTTTTCGTCTTTTCTCGCTATGTGTGTTACGTGGTTTTTCTTGATCCCGTAAAGAAAAGAGTATCTTTCGTGGTTTTCCTTCATGTGCGCCTTCTACACTGTGTTAACCTAAAGGCTAAAACATAAACAGTCATTAGTTATTTGGTTAGAAAACTAGAACTAAGAACCAAATCAAGCATACCGTACTACATGTTTTGATTGTGTACAAATCTTTTATATAATAAAAGAATTACATCATTTTAGAGTTTTTCATCAAATTGAATCATATGAATTTAAAAATTAGACCAATCAGAACGCTTGATTTTGCCACGTAGGCAAAATCGTGTGATCTGATTGGTCAATAAAAAGTCAAAATTAAATCGATTTTTTTTTTCGGTCAAAATTAAATAATTTGTGGTGGAGAATATTGACATGAAAAAAAACAAATAAATATATGTGTCAAATTTGTGAAGAACAAAAACTTGAAAAAGTGGAGGTAATTATGTAATAAATTTAGTGATTTTTATTTAAATAAATCTATATGGAGTTAAGATGTTAAATTTATATAAAGTTTACATGTTTTTATTATAACCTGTTAAAAAATAACAAATAAACCCCTTAAACTTTTTACAAGTAGTAGACTCATATATTTTAAAATATTACAAACGTTAAACATTTTTTTTACTTCACCAACAAAGATTACTGCTATCTCATTCACATCACAAATCTACCGAAGTCTTTTTTGATGGAATTTTTTCATTGTCGGTCTGAAATTATGTTGTAACAACCTAATAGAAAAACTCCGAAGCACATTAAATATCATAAATTTATTAAAAAGTGTTCCTAGCTTTTCATTGATGTGTTTGGAAAGAAAGAATTACATTTTTTTTTCTTTTTGTTTTAGTACGTACTAAAATCAAACATTTATGTTTCTCAAAATGTTTTTATTCCATTGACATGTTTGTATTTGGCTAAAAATAAAAACAAATCATAATAAAAAAAAAAAAATAAAATTAAAATTAAAAAATTTAAAAATAAATTAAACTAAAAATTAAAAAATAATAATACATTAAAAAAAAAATAAAAAATAAAAAAAAAAATATAAAATAAAAAAAAATTAAAAAAAAAAAAAAATAATTAAAAAAAAAATTAAAAAAAAAAAAAAAAAAAAAAAAAAAAAAAAAACAAATTTAAAAAAAAAAATAAAAAAATTTAATAAATATAAAATAAAAAAAAAAAACTAAATAAACAATAAAAATTAAAAATAAATATTAATTAAATTTTTTAATTAAATTCAAATAAAAAAAATTTAAATTAACATTTCTTTAAAAATATTATAAAATTAAAAACTAAATTAAAAAAATTAAAAAAAAAATTTAAAAATTATAAATTAAAAAAAAATTGAAATTATTAAATATAAAAAAAAAACATTTTATTAAATTAAAATAATAAAAATAAAAATAATAATAATTAAAAAATAAATTTTAAAATAATAAAAATAATATAAAAATAAATAAAAATAAAAAAAAAAAAAAAAAAAAAAAAT
>BQNB010147890.1:5000-10000 GCA_026074375.1 Tanacetum coccineum
TAACATTAAAAATAAAAAAAAAATAATTTAAATAATAAAATATTAAATTTAAAATAAAGTCAAAAAAATTAAAAAAAAAAAATAATATTTAAAAATTTAAAAAAATATAAAAATTAAAATTAATTTTTCTAAAAAAAAAAAAAAAAAATAATAAAAAAAAACAATAAAAAAAACAAAAAAATTAAAAATTTAACAAAAATAAAATAAATAATAAATAACATAAAAAAAAATTAAAAAAACAAAACAAAAATTAAAAAAATTAATTATATTCAATTTAAAATAAATAAAAAAATTAAATAAATAAGAATAAAAAAAATATAAATATTATAAAAAACAAAAATAAAAAAAATACTAATAAAAAAAAAAAATTAAAAAAATAAATAAAATAAATATAAAAAAAATAAAAAAAATTATAATAAAAAAAATATTAAAAAAAAAAAATTTTAAAAATAATTTAAAAAATAAACAAATAAAAAAAAAAAAAAAAATAAAATAAAATTCAAAAATTTATTAAATTACAAAAACAAAAATTAAAATTAATAAAAATAAAAAAAATAAAAAAAAAAAAAAAAAATAAAATTTTATAAAAATTAAAAAACTAAATAAAAAATTAAAAAAAAAAAAAAAATTTTTTTAAAAAAAAAAAATATTAATAAATAATACAAACAAAAAAAATTTTATAAAAATATTAATTAAAAATTAAAATTTTAAAAATTAAAAATAAATTAAAAAAAACAATTCAATAAAATTTATTAAAATAAAAAATTAAAAAAAAAAAAAAAATAAAAAAATATAAAAATAAAAAAATAATAAAAAATAAAATTAAAAAATTAAAAATAAAATAAAATAAAAATAAATATTTAAAAAAAAAAAAAAAAAACATTAAAAAAAAAAAAACTAAAAAATATAAAATTAAACTTAAACTTATTTAAATTTAAAATATAAAAAAAAAATTAAACAAATTCATTAATCTAAAAACTTTTTAAAATTTTAAATTAAAGAAAAATAAAATAAAATAAAATATAATATTAAAATTATAATTTAAAAAAAAATAATTAAATAAATAAAAATAAATTTAATTAAATAAAAAAAAAATATTAATAATAAATTTAAAAATTAATTTTAATAAATAAAAAAAAATTAATAATATTTAAATAAAAAAAATAAATAAAAATAAAATTAAAAATTAAAAAAAAAATAAAATAAAATAATTTTAAAAATTATAAAATTTCAAAATATTAATAAATTTTTAAAAAAACAAAATAAATTAAAACAATTAAAAATAAAAAACATTATTAATATATAAAAAAATTTTAAAAATAAGTAAAAAATATTTAAAAAAAAAATTATAAAATATTAAAACAATAAAAATCAAATAAATATAAAATAAAAAAAAATAAAAAAAAAAAAAATATTAAAAATTAATATATTAAATTTTAATAAATTTATAATAATAAAAAAAAAAATTAAAATATAAAAAAAATAATATAAAAAAAAAATAAAATTCAAAATAAAAAAAACATTAAAAATATAATAATAAAAAAAATTAATAAAAAAAAAAAACTAAAAAAAAAAAAAAAAAACAAAAAAAAAATAAATTAAAAAAAACATAAAAAAATAAAAAAAAAATATAATATTAATTTTAAAAATAAAATTAAAAAATTAAATAAAATACAACAAATAAAAAATTTTTATATAAAAAAAAATTTTAAAATTTTAAAAAAAAATTATAAATAAATAAAAAATAAAATTAAAATAAAAAAAAAAAATATAAAAAAAATAAAACAAAAAAATTAAAAAAAAATAAAAAACAAAAAACAATAAAAATTTATTTAATATTATTTAAAAATAAAAAATAAAATTAAATAATTAAAATTAAAAAAATTAAAAATTCAAATTAAAATTAAAATAAAAACATAAAAAATAAAAAAATAAAAAAATTCAAAAATCTTAAAAAAAAATAAAAAAAAAAAAAAAACTTAAATAAAATAAAAAAAAATATAAAATTTTATTTAAAAAAATAAAAATTATTAAATTAAATAAAAAATATTAATAAAAATATAAATAATAAATATAAATTAAATAAAAATAAAAAAAAAAAAAAAAAAATTAAAAAAAAATTAAAAAAATAAAAATTAAAAATTATAAAAAAATAATAAAAAATAAAAAAAAATTTTATTTTAAAATAATAAATAAAAAAATTAAATAAAATATCAAAAAATTTATAAAAATAAAAAAAAACAATTTAAAAAAATTAAAAAAATAATAAATAAAAAATACATTAAAAATAAAAAAAAAAATTATAAATTCAATTAAAATAGAATTAATAAAAAAAATAAAATAAATTCAAAAAATATTTAAAATAAAAAATATAAAAAAATTTAAATTAAAAACAAAATAAAAAAACGAAATAAAATAAGAATAAAAAAAATAAAAAAAAAAAAATAAAAATAAAAAAAATAAAAAATATTAAATAAAAATTAAAAAAAAATTTTAAAAAATCTTATAAAAAATTAAAATATCATTTAAATTAATAAAAATAAAATAATTAATAAATAAATAAAAAAAAAAAATAAAAAAATAAAAATAAATAAAAAAAAAAAAAAAAAAAATTAAAAAAAAAAAAAGATTATAAAAATTAATAAAATAATTTATAAAAAAAAAATTTAAAAAAAAATTTTAATTATAAATAAAATAAAAAATAAAAAACATTAAAAAAATAAATAAAAAAACAAATAAAAAATAATATAAAATTTAAAAAAAAAAAAAAAAAAAAAAAAAATTTATTAAAAATAAATAATTAAAAAAAAAAAATAAAAATTTATTTAAAAAAAAAAATAAAAAATTAATAATAAAAAAAAATAAAATAAATAAATTAAATTAAATTTTTAAAAAAATAAATATAAATAAATTATTATAAATATATAATTAATAAAAAATAATAAAAAAAAAATAAATAAATAAAAAAAATAACACTTAAATAAAATCATTAAAAAAAAAATAAAAATTAAAATAAAATCAATATAAAAAAATAAAACAAAAAAAAAAATAAAAAATAAACAAAAAAAAATAAAAACTAAAAAAAAAAAATATTTTATTTAAAAAAAAAAAAAATTTATAAAAAAAAAAATAAAATTATATATTTATTAAACAAAATTTCAAAAAAAAAAATTCAATTAATATTATTAAAATAATAAAACAAATATATAAAAAAATAAAAAATAAAATAAAATAATAAATAACAAAATAATAAAAAAAAAAAATAATATAAATAAACATTATACAAAAAAAAAAATAAATAAATAATTTAAAATCAAAAAAAAAAAAAAAAAAAAATAAAAATATAAAAAACAAATTTTAAATTTAATAAATAAAAAAAAATAATAAAAAAAAAAATATTAAAATAAAAAAAAAATCATAATTATAAATATTAAAAAATTAAAATTTAATCAAATAAAAAAATTAAAAAAGAAAAAAAAATTTTAAAAATAAAAAAAAAAAAAAATAATAAATTAATAAAAAATTATAAAAAAAAAAAAAAAAAAAAAAAAAAAAAAAAAATAAAAAAAAAAATAATAAAAAAAAAATAAAAAAATATAAAAAAATAAAACAATTTTTAATAAATAAAATTAATTTATAAATAAAAAATATAAAAAAATTAAAAAATTTTTAATAAATAAAAAAATAATATATAATTAAATAATCTTTAAAAAAAAAAAAAAAAAAATAATTAAAAATTATAAAATTATATTAAAAAATAAAATTTAAAAATAAAAAATATTAAAATTTAAAAAAAAATTAAAATAAAAAAATTAAATAAATTAAAAAAAAAACATAAAAAAAAATTTAATAATTAAATAATAATAATAAATAATGAAAAAAATATTATTAAAAAAAATAATTTAAAATAAAAATTAATTTTAAAAATATTTATAATTCAATAAAAATAAAAAATAAAAAATAAAAATAATTTATAATAACTCAATAAAAATTTTTAAAACAAAAAATAAATTAAATTTATAAAAAAAATAAAAAAAAAAAAAAAAATTAAAATAAAAATTTTAAAGAATAATAAAAATAACAAAATAAAAAATTTGAAAAAAATAACAAATAAAAAAAAATAAAAAAAATTCTAAAAAATTAATTAAAAAAATATACATAAATATAAATTAAAATTAAAATTATAAACAAAATTAAAATATAACAAAAATATAATTAAAAAAAAATATAACATTATTAACTTAAAAATAAAAACAAAAAATAAAAAATAAAAAAATTAAAAAAAAATATAAAAAATTTAAAAAATAAAAATAAAAAAAAAAAAAAAAAAACTAAAAAAAAAAAAAAATAAATAAAAAAAAACTAAAAAAAAATTTAATAAAAAAAAAAATTAAAAAAAAATATAAATAAATAAAAAAAATTAAAAATTTTAAAAAAATATTTATTTATAAAATAATTAATTTTTAAAAAAAAATAATAAAAAAACAAAAACAATAAAAATATTTTTAAATATAAAAAAAATTTTAAATTTTTATTAAAAAATATCATTATAAAAAAAATAATAATTAAAAAAATTAAAAAAAAAACTTATATTTAAATAATTAAAAAATTAAATAAAAAAATTAAAATTTAAAAATTTAAATTTTCATAATTAAAAAAAAATTATAAAAAAAAACTTAATAAAAAAATAATAAAAAAAAATAAAAATAAAAATAATAAAAATTAAAAAAAAATAAAAAAAAAAAAAAAAATTAAAAATAAAAAAATTAAAAATTTTATAATAATAAAAAATTTATTTAAATAAAAAAAAAAATTAAAAAAAATAATAATAAATTACAATAAAAAATTATAAATATAAAAAAAAAAAAAAATAACTATAAAAATTTCAAATAAAAAAATTTAAATATAATAAAAATTTCAATAATTAATTAAATAAAAATAATTAATATATAAAAAACATTAAAAATAGATATTATAAAAAAAAAAATAATAATAAATAA
>BQNB010147890.1:12500-16377 GCA_026074375.1 Tanacetum coccineum
AAAACAGAAAAAATAAAAATTATAAATATATTTAAAAAACATAATGTACAAGCCCCGTGCGTGCACGGGGATTAAAACTAGTTTATTATAAAATGCTAAAATCATAAATTATTAAATCTATACAATAAATAAGAAAAAAACATTTGCCTCTTGAGTGGTTGGTCGTCATCAACAATAAAGCAATCACCATTTTCATTTATATCAAGAACACCAACTCAAAAATTTACACCAAAGTCCATGATTAAATTTTAAAAATCAATTAAACCATATTGACGAACATGAACATTAATGCAAAAGCTTAAATCGATGGATACATATCACATAGCACAAAGTTGATCGAAAAATTCAATATGAGTAAAGAAGAAGATGGCGGGAGACGGATCAGAGATGATGGATGACAACAGTGGCTCGACATCACGATGCGGATCGACGAACAATGATGGGGGCACTTGATTCATATGTACATACTATAACTACAAGTGACGTAAGTTTCAATTCTCTCCAAAATCACTTTGACAATGAAGACGAGATGTTGATGTTGTTGATTTTTCAATAACTTGGATCAAATATTGGCATAGATATTAATATAGATGAAAGAAAACGAAAAGGTTTGCAAAACCCCTCAAGTTAGCTTGGTATGTGGAAACAGGTTTTGCGATTTAAAAATCATACGATTTAACAAGTTTTATGCCATTTAAGATCGTGTGATTTAACATGTTTAGCGATTTAAATTCGTGTGATTTAAATTTATTAAGATGTGCAATTTAGATTGTGTGATTTAAATTTAAGCTATTTAACATTGTGCGAAATAACAGGTTATGTGATTTAAGGTTTACACGCTTTAAGAATTGTGCGATTTAAGTTAAGCGAGATACAAGTTTATGTGATTTAGATACTGTGATTTAACTTATGCGATTTAAGATCAAGTGATTTAAATCTTATGATTTAACTTATGCGATTTAAGATCAAGTGATTTAAATCATGTGATTCAACTTATGCGATTTAAGGTCAAGAGATCTAAAAACCTGTGATTTAACATCAAGCGATTTAAGTGTATAAAATTGTGTGATTTAAGTTTCCTAATTTAAGTGAT
The DNA here is from genome assembly GCA_026074375.1 of Tanacetum coccineum. Classification (NCBI taxonomy): domain Eukaryota; kingdom Viridiplantae; phylum Streptophyta; class Magnoliopsida; order Asterales; family Asteraceae; genus Tanacetum; species Tanacetum coccineum. The sequence goes on from BQNB010147890.1 coordinate 13,594, forward strand.
TTAAATTTTAAACTTGTGTTTTAAGTTTTTAATTTTGAGAGTTCGGACTTAGAAAGTATAAGTGAGACAAGAATCTGAAAACCGTATTCAACCATATTCGAACACATAATCAGTTAATCACTTTAACAACAATAAAACAAAACCACACAACACTTCTTTATCATCAAAAAGATCCTTAATCAATTTCACACATCTGAATTCAATGGAATCTTCATTTTCAAATTCAGAAGAGAGAGAATCGCAACAACTGCAAGAAAGACAGAGACAAGCAAAAGAAAAATGCTTAGGCCACTTTGAATCAATCAAGAAACACTTAAAAAGTCTCCAGAATCTAAGGCTCACTTGTTCAGGAATCAAAGTATGTTTTAAACAGGTATTTTCATATATACTTTGATGACGAGCATGATGCCTTCAGAAGTTGTTCACAATATGGATCAATTGCAAATTCAATTTGACAAAAGAGGATCTACATAGGTGTGAGACAAAGAAGTGTTTTAATGTGCTCAGGATACAGTTTGAGACCTTATTCACCTCAGAAAAGGTAGATTCTTCAGATCATGGCAGTCATGAATTAAAAAAGAACTTCAAAGACTACACGCGCAAAGAACCTCAAAATTACAGATGTGAGTTAACCTATTACATAGATAGACTCGAGATGCAAATCGATAAAAGAGCACTTTAGGACAGTGAATGACATATGAAACAACGATAGGTTCACGCAATAAAAGAGATTGAAAAAGGGTTGAATGAAAGCAAGATGCAGACAAAAGAAGGAATGGTCAATGAGGGTATAGCATTGGATGATGGTTTGGACTCTGAAGAAAGCACATATGACAATACATCAACAAAATATCAGGATGGAAGCAGTAGTTCAGGATATGATGCAGATGCTGAAAGAGCATGGGTTGATAAGGTTGTTTCTAACGTTGAGAATGCTGCTATCGAACCCTCATATGATAACGACACATTGACTGAGGTACATCATTCAAATAATGATACATTTGAAAATATGTTTGCTCATGGGATACTAAATCATCAACAACCTGAATCTATTCCTAACACATATGTGGTGACTGAGAATAATAGTAATATTATTTCTGACATACCAAATATGGATCCTGATAGAGGTAAGGAAGAACATGATGATGTGAATAATGAGCAACAACGTGCCTTATTTGCTTTCTTAGTCAATAATTTAAGATGTGAAGTGGAAAAGTGTACTAAGGTCAATTGTGAAGCTCAGCAAGCGAATGCCTTATTGACAAAAGAGCTTGAGAGATATAAGAAAAAAGAAAAACAATTTGCAAAAGAGACGACAACTGATTCTAAATTCTGCAAAAAGATTAAGCTTTTAAATGAGGAAATTTCAAATCTTAAATCTTAAGCTTGTCAAAAAGAAAAGTCTTTCAACAAGGAGAATGAGAAGTATGCTGAGTATATCTAACCGCTTTTAAAAAGGAAAAATGAACTTGAAAAAGTAAATCAAGAGTTTTTGAAACAAATAAACGACCTTGATAACAAACTTCAAAAAACAGGACAGACTACTCAGACTCTTCACATGTTGCTTCCAAAAGAAGATAGTGCCAATACGAGAAAACATGTCCTTAGCTTTGAGAACCAAATTGATGTTGAAAACCCTTTTGTCCTGAACAAAGCCAAGGAATTAGCACCAAGTTTGTATGACATTGAAAAAATGAGATAAGATGTGTCTGTCGATCATAAGATCATTTCAAAAGAGGAACTAGAAAGTGAAACATAAAAACGTTTGAAAGTTAAACAAAGAAAGTCTCATGTCATGGCTTTGTATACGGTTTGACTTAGTTTGAAGAACCACCAAAAGTTCATTTAAAAAGAAGTGAAGTTAACTTGAAAACACATTTGGAACAAGCTCATCTGGTCAATTATGATCCAAAACTTTGAAACAATCTTCCAATGAAATACTTTTTCTTTATCAAGCATTCGATGCTCAATTTTGAAAACCAAACTGTTTCATAGCAAGAGATTAATCGAAATGAAATCTTTACTTCTCGGAATCATGAAAATGATGTCATGAGGAAAGTTTAAAATTGATTGTCTGAAGAATTTGAACAGTTAGCTAGAGACATCAATCTTTAACTGAAATACTTTAAACAGAGTCTTGTTAAAGAAATGAAAGATGATTTAAAGTATGTCATGTCTCTTGAAGACGAGTTTGATGAAAAATGTTTAATTTTAGACATTGGGACGGAATAATTCAAAACCCAGTTTGAGTCAGCCAGAGTCACATAGCCATGTGTATGAGAACGAGATGTTTGAACAAAATTCTTCTTTGGAAACTGAAAACCGTTGTCTCAAAAAGACCATAACTGAACTTTCAAAACAAGCTGCCGATATGATAGAAGAAATGACAAAACAATGTTCCCAGTATGAAAAGGATTTTGCAAACCTGGAGGCACATTGCATTTTTCTTTAACTAAAATTGTAAAAACTGTAGAGGGGGGTGAATACGTTTTCCTTTAAAATTTTTAAATCTTTTGTATCATTTACGCGATCAAGTTTAACGCAATATGAGAAGTGTCAATAATAGGTTAATAATAGCTAACACATATTCTAACAATGTAACCACACATACAATATTTAGTACAAAGAGGTACATAACCTTAACTAATAATATATACATAACCATTCACACAATCATAAGCACAATGCAAGTATAAAAGTAAAGCGGTAAATGTAAAGAAATAAGTAAAGCGAAAGGTAAAAGAAAATGCAAACCGATACAGTGATTTATAGTGGTTCGGTCAT
>BQNB010147891.1:4450-16377 GCA_026074375.1 Tanacetum coccineum
CTAATACCCGGTATTTTGTAAAAACTATATAAGCCTCTTCCAACTTTGGAAGAGGCAAGCTAGTCAATTTCATTTTCCTTTTACACATACACTTTATCTCTCTAGAAAACATCTCTCTATGTGTTTCTCTCTCTAGAAACTAGCCCAATCACAAGAATCATCACCCGGGTTATGATTTAAACGATCCTACAATTGGCATAAGAGCTACGAGTGGATTCGTGGTTGATTCTTGTGGTTAAACAAGATCAAATTTGTGGTTCATTTTGAACCAAAAAAGGCCACGGCTCAAAATCAAATTGAGCTTGTTTGTTTGTTAATCGTGTTCTTCCTTTGTTCTACATATCAAAAAGGTTAGATTATTACCATATCATAGCTTACATAAGCATCTAGATCGTTTTTATAAGCTTAAAAGGGTTTGGCTTATTTGAGTGTTCTTGGTGGCGGTTTGGTCTGGATTTGAAGACCCACAAGGAAAATCGTGTTAATGTATGCTTAATCTTCGATTACCAACTTAGTTTTATGTATTGAAAGCTTATTTGAGGAAAGAAATAGCTTATTTGGTCGAATTATGCCTATTTCGAATTGAAGTTCATCAAGGCGGTTTGCTTAAAATATAATATTCTAGGTGGCGAGTTGACAGAAAGGATAGACAAGATCTACGTTTTAAGGAAAAGGTAAACGGCGAGTTGACTAGGTCAAAGGCGAGTTGAGTTAAAAATTAGATTTTATTTACGGAGATTTGCTATAAAAGGTTGACGGCGAGTTGCCAAAAATCTGTGGCGAGTTGGTGTTTGTGTGGCGGGTTGACAGGTTGCCAAGGCGGTTTGAATATAATATTGGCTAAATACAATCGTTACTCTGCCCAATTTCAAAATCCACGGCGAGTTGAATAAAAAATTAAGACGGCGAGTTAACAAAAGACACGGCGAGTTGCTAATTATACGGCGATTTACCAATAGGCAGCGAGTTACTCTAGGCAGCGAGTTGAACTCATAGGCGGCGAGTTGCTCAAAAACAAGGCGGCGAGTTACTTGATTCAAACAGCGGTTTGAGTAAAGAATTACAGGCGGCGGTTTGCCTCAGTTTGGTGGCGGTTTAAGCACTTATTCACGGCGGTTTGCTACAATTAAGGAGGCGGTTTGTTTTTTTTTCAAGGCGGTTTGGTGACTTTCTTGGAGGCGGTTTGCTCATGTTTTAAGGAATATTTAACATAGTATACTTTAGACTTTGGAATTTAATCGATAAACGTTAAACATAATCAAAACATCAAAACAAACCATAATCAAGGACTTTAATCTACATTTTAGCGACACTTTTTGGCGGGAAAAATTAAGTAAAATATAATTTTTTTCGATATAGCCTTTTTAAGCTTTTTTACACCAAATTTAGATTTTGGTAATAGGGTAAAAAAAAAAATTCATAATCCAACTGCGCCAAATTCCAAACAAATTATCAAACCATAAACCAAATCCAAAACCATCAGCAAGGACTTAAACTGCATTAATCAAACAACAAACCTACCTTAACATCAAACAATTATTCATTCACGGTTATCTAGTGATTTTGTAAAATCCCGTTAAACTATTTTATCGGTTTTAATCATAGACTTAGTAAAATCCCTGAAAGTTAATTGCATTCAAAACCAATTAAACACAAAATCACTTTTGAATTAATCATTATGTCTAATAATCAGAAGATTATCCAGTAATTGCCGGTTCCGATACCCGCCCACCAATGCTTGATAGAACAGACTTTGAATCATGGCAACAACGGATTCGTCTGTATTGTCTGGGAAAAGATAATGGAGAGAATATAATGAAATCAATAGCTTATAATTCAAACTAGGAGCTTATGTAATCCTTGGAATGATAACACACTAACCTTTTTAATGTGTAAAACAAGGAAGGAACAAGATTAAGCAACAAATAAGCCAAACACAAATCTGAGCCGTGGCCTTTTTAGAGCAAAAACAAGCACGAATTTGATTCCTTTTAGCCACAAGAATCAACCACGAATCCACACGTAGCTCTGATGCCAATTGTATTTGGGACAATGTGAAGATGATTCTGGAAGGTTCTGAGTTGACAAAGGATGACCGGGAATCTCAATTATACGATGAATTTGAACACTTCTGCCAAATCAAAGGAGAAACCATTCATGTATACTATGTCAGGTTTACAAAGCTCATTAATGACATGAGAAACATCAAGATGACCATGGCTAGAATGCAACTTAACTCTAAGTTTGTGAACAACATGTTACCTGAATGGAGTAGATTCATAACTGAAGTTAAACTTAACAAAGGTTTGAAAGAGTCTAACTTTGATCAGTTGTATGCTTACTTGAAGTAGCATAAGGTACATGCTAATGAGAACAGAATGATGATGGAGAGGTTCAGTCAACCGACTAATGACCCTTTGGCACTAGTGTCTAATGCATCAAATCAGAAGTATCCAACATAATCATCTGAGTCTCCACAATCCTCAAATCAACCATCACTTGTTGATAACTTTTAACTGGACTCAAGAAGCACTTCAACTGACAACTTTATCGAAAGTCTAACCAACACACTTACCCTCCTTACTCAATCGTACAAATCACATCTTCTTCAAACAAACAATCAACTCAGAACGTCTTCTAATGCAAGAAACAAAGCTATGGTTCAAGACGGCAAAGTTGTGGTTCAAGATGTACGTGGAAGATACAATGCGAATAATCAGGGAAGACCATTTCAGAGGAACAATGCAAGAGGAAATGTTGTAGCTGGGAATGCTAGAGGTCAGACCAGAGATGGCAATGTGAATCCTGGTCAAGCTAAACCCGTTATGTGTTACAACTACAAAGGAATTGGGCACATAGCACGAGAATGTCCATAACCAAAGCGACCTCAGGATTCAGACTACTTCAAAGACAAGATGCTGCTTATGCATGCTCATAAGAATGGTGCAGTACTGGATGAAGAGCAGTTGTTGTTTATTGCAGGAGAATAGGTCACCAATTTTGATGACGATGTGGATGATTTGACACTCAATGTGGACCATGTCTTTGAAGCTGATCAATGCGATGCATTCGACTCTGATGTTGATGAGGCTCCCACTACACAGACCATGTTCATGGTAAATCTTTCATCTGAAGATCCAATCTATGATGAAGCTGGGCCATCATATGACTCGAATACTCCGTTTGAGGTACAAGATCATGATACCTTTGTAGATCATATGGATGAGTATCATGAAGTACACGAGATGCAAAGCGATGTACAACACAACTACGTTGTTGACTCTGATGCTGACTATACGAGTGATAGTAATATTATTCCGTATGATCAGTATGTGGAAGACAACGAAGAACATGTTGTACAAAGTAATGTATCTTCTGTACGAAATGATGCATTGATGTCAATTCTCGATGAAATGCATGAACAGGGTGTACAAAGTAGATTAGCAAATAAGCCAGACATGGTAGTTAATGATTCAGTGACCTCTGAACTTGCGAGATATAAGGAACTGGTCGGGGAATATGAAAAACGGGCAAAGTTTGAATTAACTGATAGAGAACGAAAAATTGATGAACAAATGAGAATAATTATCTCAGACCGAAATAGAAAGGAAACTTCTTTAAAATCAGAACTTCATTCAGCACAAATACTACTTAGTTCTACCGTTGGCCATTATAAGTCAAAGACAGAAGAAGTAACCATTTTGAAAAAGGATTTTAAACAAAAAGAAGACAAATTCCTTGAAGAGTTTTTAGACATAAAAAGGCTAAAAGATAAGATTGAAGATAGATTATACAAACAGGATCAGTCTGTTCAAACCGTTCACATGTTGTGTAAACCAAAATCATTTTATGATGAAAAGCACAAGGTAGCAATAGGCTACAAAAATCCCTTATGTCTCACTCGTGCAAAGCAAGCTCAGTCTGCTCTGTATAATGGTCATGTACTTGTCACCACCAATCATACACCCACTGTTATACATGACTCAGAGGATACGCGTGAGATAGCTGAGATAACTAGGAAAAGAATGCTGTTGAAAATGCAAAGCCCTCTATGTGTGGAAAATAAAGTTAGGATTGCCCCCCCCCCCCCCCTTTACTTAAGATTGGACCCCCAGATTACTCGAAGGAGAACCTTCTTGCAACCTTTGCTCTACAAAGAAATCTGACCCGAGAACAATATTTGGGTCCATAGATGAAAATGACAGGAAAAAAGGCTAGACCAAATCAGTTCCAAACCACTTTCATCATTGACAGTGTATCCACCATACTCCTGTCAAGCATGTCCCTAGAGTTCTTCCAACTACTAAAAGTCCAATGAAGATTATCTTATGTACTCATCCACAACTTTTTATAAAACGGAATTTGACACAAACATTAACAAAAAAGAGAACACCCCAACAGGTGTTTACAGAAGGGGAAAAAAGAAGGGTTTTTTTGAGCAAACAAAAAGATGTTACCTCACTGAAGTTATTCTATTTTTCAAAACTCTTAAAGAACACTTTGCAGGAGTTCAAACCCCTCTTTAAAGAAGTTAAAGTAATGGAAGAAATTTTTATCAAATGAATGATGAAGTGGAACCAAATAACTGTAGACCAAGCAATGTGCTGAAATTGTAAAAGAAAAAACCTTCTCATTGAAAATGAGAATCTGCTTGCTAATACGTTTGTCGAATCAACTGTTGTATGATGTGGAAAAATCAGTTGTCTAGATCTTAAGCTGAATGTTCTAAAGTTCATAAAAATGAGTCAAAACATATATCAAAACTGTGAAAGGAATACCAAATTTCCAATTGAAGTATCAACATCTTCAAGAAAGTTTTGATAATAAAAAATCACAAACATCAATAGGAGGCTCCTGATTTAACTCAATTCTATAATATCAAGAATCAGGAACATCCGTTTCAGAAAAAGGACAATGTGATTAGAGACTTGAAAGTTCTAGTCTGCTAAAATAATGACAGAAAGAAGTTGTGAAAACATATAATGCTAAAGATGTCCACTGCTCTTATTGAACAAAAGAATTGTAAGAGTAGTAACTAGACAAGGACAAACAGCAGTTACAACGGAATTGTATGACTCTATTAAGATTAACGCGTGCTCACACTAGTGAAAAGACAACTACCATCGTTAAACATGAAAATTGATAGTCTAAGGCTCAGTTGAGAAGCAAAGTGTCATGTGGGTCACTAGTGGGACTTTGGTCAAACCAAAAGTCTTGCGCCTATCCATGTATGCATTAGATGATAAAAAAAACCATCCCTCAGGTCCCCTTAAGAACAATATGATGCACAGTTAAAAACTTAAAAATCAGCCATCTTAAGGTATAGTGTGTAGAAAGCAGTTAGGGAGGAGAGGTGGGGTTTAGGGGTGGGTATCGACAGAAGGCGTGCGAAGTTGGGGGGCGGGGTTAATAAACCGGCAGCGGGGGGGGGTTGTGATGGGGGGTTGGGGGGGTGGGTCAGAGTGGATGGAGGGGCTAGGGACGGGGTTTTGGGGGTGAGCATGGGGACGGACGATAGGAAGGAGGGTGAAAAATCTCACGATGGGGACGTAGAACTAGGGCTTACTAACATCAGAGGGTGCGTAGGCATGCCTATCGTACAATATCACTAACCCATATCTACATGTGAGAATTTGTAGGAGAGAATATGTGATTGGCACTTGCCCAAAAAGTTTCAATGAAAGAGATAACAAGGCTCCCTCTACCCCTGTAACTAGGAAAAAGCAAGTTACATTTAATGATAAACCAGGAACTTCATCTAGCAACACACAGAAACACAAAGTGCACCAGAAAGTTCAACAGACTAATATCCCTGTGATTCCTTCTACAGGAGTAAACACTTCCACTGAAGCTAGCGGATCAAAGCCTAGAAGCAATACAAAGCACGATAGGATCCTGCCAGCTAAGAGTGCGAATAAAAAGAAAGTAGAAGACCACCCTAGGACAAATAAGTCTGTTTGGACAAAAGTGAATCGAGTTGATTCTAGCATTAGCTCTAAGCGTGTTGTAATTAATTCGAATTCTGAATCTGTGTGCAAAACGTGTAACAAATGTTTGAATTCCGCAAATCATGAAATGTGTGTTGTTAATATTTTGAATTCTGTGAATGCAACCCCCACTGTTAAAACTGTCTTGAATAATGGAAAGCAGATTTGGAAACCAAAAGGCAAACTGTCTAATAACAGTTTGAACAAGACCAAGCGGGTTTGGAAAGCAACTGGTAAACTATTTACTAATGTTGGTTATCAATGGAGACCCACAGGAAAGAAATTCACCTTAGGAAAACTTAATTGTGGTTATCAATGGAGACCCACAAGAAAGAAATTTGCCTTAGGAGAACTGTGCCCTTTAACTAGGCTTCCTGTGACATGTACTACTATTTCAGCTAACCAACAGGACCCCAACACAAATTGGGGATCCGAAATTCCAAACCCTCCAAATTCGACTTTTTTCAAATGCAGGTGGTACAGATCATCTTATGGTATTTGGACTCAGGCTGTTCAAAACATATGACGGGGAATCGCTCAAGGCTCAAGAACTTTGTGAAAAAGTTCATCAGGACGGGAATAATCATGTTGGTGCCATTATGGGTTATGGAGATTACATGATTGGTGTCAGTGCGGTTTCTAGGGCATATTATGTGGAAGGCCTTGGACACAATCTTTTTTCTGTAGGGCAATTTTGTGATTCAGATCTTGAAGTGGCCTTTAGAAAACATTCGTGCTTTGTTCGTAATATGGATGGTGTGGACATACTGAAAGGTGTTGTACACAATATCTGTTGAAGAAATGGCTCATGTACGCATCAGTTCAGGACCCGAGCCTATCATGATGACCCCTGGACAACTCAATTCAGGGCTCGCCCCATCGCCTGTCCCTGCAACTACATACATTCCACCAACAGATAAAGATCTGGAGATTTTATTCCAACCGATGTTCGATGAATACTTTGATCAATCTACAGATAGTGAACCAGTACCTACGGCTACTGTTGTTAACGCTCCAATTGTTTCTACAAATACATCTGTTTCTACAACGATTGCTCAAGATGCACCTTCTACAAGTCATTCACTGTCATCCTCACAAGTGCATCCTCCAGTCTTTCCTCAAGGTGTTACAGCTGGACCAACTATCGAAGATACCTTAATTACTCAAGCTGACCTTCATCCCTTAGTTAACCCTGTTGCAGGAGAACCTAGTTCTGCACAGTCAACATCAGGGGATGTTAGTTTAGCTGAACCCAACCAAGTGAATCAACCACCAGATCATCTTAGAAAATGGACCAAGGATCACCCTCTTGATAATATTGTTGGTAATCCTTCTCGTTCGGTATCCACCAGAAAATAGTTAGCTTCCGATGCTTTGTGGTGCTGTTACCATACCGTACTATCAAAAGTCGAACCAAAGAACTTCAAAATGGCCGTGAATGAAGATAGCTGGTTTGAAGCTATGCAAGACATCTGGTGCTATTACCTATACCCGTACTGTACAATAACCTTCAAACAATGTTTCTCAAACTCGTCAAAACCATACGAAACTGATCTTTTAGTTGACTGTCATCTCGTCAGAACGTGATAGTATTTGTCTAGTCCAACCATCAGGCTTTGAGGAACTCCTGATATACCCTACTCACGTCTATCGTATTGAAGAAGGCTCTTTATGGGTAAGCAGGCTCCAATGGGCGTGGTATACAACAATTATCAAAGTTCCTTTTGGGGCCAATAATTTCTTCAAAGGTGTCCGTTATCACTACGTTATTCACACGAACTCAGACCCGCAAACATATCCTTCTCTCGTGTCAAAATATACGTAGTATGATATCATTTACATTGCCTCAACTACGATCATAAGTCTGTAACATATTTTCAAAACAGAGCGATGTAGCTCTCTAAACTTTCAAATGTCGATGATGGGACCAGATGATTGTTTTTCTTAGCTTATAAATTTCTCTCAAAGTCCCGGAGGCATCTTCATTAACCAAGCAAAATATCCCTATAAACCTTAAAGCAAATAATGGAATTCGAATCTTACCAAGACCCTGGTTCTATACAAACCCTAAGGTGGATCGATTAATACTAGACGATCGACTACACTTTCTAAGTGTAGAATTAACACAGTAGAGTAACATGACGGTCTATACGAACTCATCTCACCTAGATGTTGTTATAGCAATTTGTGGGCATAAATGATACATATTGAAGCAAAGTCTACCATATAAAACGGAAATTATCGAAACTACATTGTATTTTAATTTCCTTTTGATAATATTCGATGTCGAAAAACCGAAAGGTTGCCTGTACGTTAGACCTAAATCTATGATCTATATAAACAGACAAAGGTTTGCTCCCTTATGAACCCTCACTTCCAGTCACAACCACGCCCAACTCTTCTTATGTAATTAACGTTGACTCAGTGCATCTGCGTGTGATCGTAGGATCATCTTAGGTCCTCAGCCTTACACCCAAAACAACCACCTGGAAGCTGCACTATCAAATGTATCTGTTCGGTAAGCCTAAAAGGAACATTGAATACATGGGGTTCCTTGGTATCCTAACAGGCATAATGCCACAAGTCCACACTAATACTTATGCAGATCGGATACATACAGACGTGCTGGATCAGAATGAGTTACGATGACACAGGAAATACGTCGTGATAGTGCTTCAGTCTTGTCGAGATAGGGAGTACTAACTATGGTTATATCTGGCATCAGAATCAGCAAAAGAGCACAGCATCTCGTCAACCAACAGAATGGCAGCTTACATTGCAATTTCTTAGATACTGTGTCTCAAATTTTACTTTTCTTTGGATAATGTATCTCTAGCTAAAAGACTACGGCTTTTGCTTTTATACTAAGATTTCTCTTTTTATGTGAATTAGGCACACAAAGCGTGCCACATCTAGTGCTTCCTAAGCTGATCTAAACACATAAAAACAAAAAAACAAAACAAATTATCTGACGCACTCTACATGATCTAAGCACACACAAATCGTATTCACATCGCGATCACCAATTCTCTCATCTCGAGAGCAAGGTATGAAAATTGGTAGTTATTGTAACTCCTACATCTGTAGAGTGAAAACAAACTCAACTGGCATATATCTCCTCACAAAAAGCTTTACAAGTTAGAGCGTTTACTGAACTGTTATTAACTATGACCCTTACGAAGCTAGTGGGATGAACGTGCGTGTTCTTATGAGCTACTCGGTTGTGTAATGTCTCCCTCAAAACATTACAAACCTTTCAAGAAGGCAAGAGGAACAATGCTGCTAAATTAAGTGTCCTCGTTGTATCCTTTGTAACATAAGGTACATAAAAATTAGACTTCTGTAAATATTTCTATACAAAGTCATTATCTAGCAACAGATATACAGAAAAGGATCACTATGCAATTACTTCAAATTGCAACTCACGGTTTTCTCATTTGAGCATAGGAACAATTGCGATCCATAAGTTCAAGACAATTGGTTCTCTACACACATAGCATACAATCGTAGTAAGAGTATCATTTTCAACAATTATAACGGAGCAAGGATTACCTTTATAATTTTTAGTTATTACATATCCATGCAAACATTTGGACTTAACACCGTTACGTTTCCATGCATGGTTTCATCTTACACACGAGAAAAGGCACAAGTACTTTCTTGTTATATATACACTATATAACCAAACAATAGTCTTCATTTCATTAATTCGCGAATTACTGCGACGAATTATTTATTTAACCCGACAAAGATGTGGTATCATAATCGTGTATGGGTTTCGCGAAAATCCAATCCAGACAATTTGACACTTCAATCAATGACTACATGCTCTCTTTTACGATATATAAACACCTTTACGTGGTCATAGACATTTAGGGGGAAGCAGTAGTGATGTTCTCTATTTTACAAATTGACACCTGGACGTGCCGATTAGAAAGTGTAACGGTCTGGAGAGACAAAAGAAGCTAAGGAACACAAAATCAATTCAGACATCACACTTACAATTACATATTGCATCAGTTCTGATGTTTAGAGTCCTCTAAGCGCGTAACTAGATACTCGACAGCGGACATACATACACAGTCACACACTTCCACCACACACCCACCCACCACTACAAAACAAACCCTACAAGTTCATTTGAGAGATAGCTTGAGACCTAATTCGAAACAAAAAACATACAGCACGTGTATCGAGCATAGAGAAAAATGAAAGAATCAACCATATAAGTTTTAATTAAAATAAAAGAGAGATGATTATTAGTAGTAGTATCCTTGTTAATAATAAAACAAGAATGTCGCCGAGTAAACCAAGTAAAAATCTTTATTTTAAGTTAAGGAATTATATTAATAAAAGAGAAAACGATGTACTTTATCAACATAAAGAAAAAAAATCAAAATAAAAAGCGAGTTTAAGTAGTTAAATTTGATGTTTTTATATTAAAATCACCATATAAGTTAATAAAGAGTCCTTGTTATAAAAATATCGCACTTTTTATAGTTTAGAATTATGTAAACGATGTTTTTAAAGCTTTTGCAAAAGTTATGACTTTATCTTTTAGTCGTGAATTATAAAAATTTTATAATTTAGTATTCCGTTTTCTTGACGGGTTGTAGCTAAAATAGTTGTCTCATTTGTAAAAGTATAGTTCTTGTTGGTTTATCTGGTTATTGTATAATTATAAATTAAACAATCTTAAGACTACATAACTTCGTCTTTTATCGGTTTTTTTCTAAGATAATAGAAATTATAATGAAATTTATTAAGTATAGTAGTTTATAGATTTTTCGGCATGATCTATTCGTTTATAAGACGTTTCTCATATTTATAAAATCTTACGATATATTTATTAGTCGGTTTATATAAACCAAACGCACCCTCGCTGTAAAACAGGGAACCAAACACGTCTCTTTGGTGTTTCTGCTAAACCAAACGCACCCTAGTGGCGTTTCTGCTAAACCAAACGCACCCTATGTTGTTTTCTACTAAACCAAACGCACCCTTATTGCATTTCTACTCCCCTAAACACACAATTATGGTTTTCCTGCTCACCCAAACAAACCCCTACGGTTTTCCTGCTCACCCAAACACACCCTTATTGTGTTTCTCTTAACCCAAACGCACCCCTTGGTGCAATCTGCTAAACCAAACGCACCCTTATGTTGTAACTATAAAACCAAACGCACCCACTGTTGTTGTTTATGTTAAACCAAACGCACCCTATACGTTTTCTGTTAAGCCAAACGCGCCCTTGTGGTGATTTTATTAAACCAAACGCACCCTTGTGATGATTTCATCAAACCAAACGCACACTGGTTGTGTTATAACAACCAAACGCACCCCTGCTGGTGCAAACTAAACCAACGCACCCTTTCGGTGACTGAGCAAGACCACCTTTGGTGCTTTTATATAAAAAACGAACTTACCCTTGGTGCCTGATACAAAACCACACACACCCTTTTTGTGACAAACCCAAACCGAACGCACTCTTTGCTGGTGCTAAACCCAAACGAACACACCCTAATTGGTGGTTGATGGTGATGAGGGTGATGGAGGTGGTGGTGAGGTGATGCGAATGCAGCGGTGGTGGAGTGGTAGATCGGGATGAAGGTGGTGGCAATGATGTTGACGGTTCGGTTGTGGTGGCGTCGGATGGAGGAGATGGTGAAGGTGGTGTGGAGATGATGCCGGCGGCTGGCCAGAGTTGGCCGGAGGTTGCTGAAGCGGCGGCGGCTGCCGAAAAAGAGATGGAGAATGGGAGTTGGAGGATATGCTAAAAATGAAGTAACCCTAATCCTTTTCTATTTATACCCAAAAGTCTAAAAAAAATGTAACAAGCCTATGATAGTTGAGGGTTATTTGTTGTAAATATTATCACAGGGACCAATAGTGTAATTTTTGTTAAATATTGGTTCGGGACTCGTTTAGGATAGTTAACGA
>BQNB010147892.1:3687-16377 GCA_026074375.1 Tanacetum coccineum
AATGTATTGGGTAATAATCTCTTACCATTAAACATGTAAATTACGATATCAGACATTTTAGAAACTAGGTTGTAAGTAGGGGTGAGTAGAAGAAACCAAAAAAACCAAAACCGAACCGAAAATCAAAAAAACCAAACCGAAAAAACTGACCGAAACTAAAAACCGATGGTTCGGTTTTTAATTTTTCAAAAACCGAAAAATTTCAGTTCGGTTTTGGTTTTTGTTCAAAAACCGAACCGTAAAACCAAACCGAACCGAACCACCCCAGTTTTATAATAATATATAATTAATATAATATAAATAAATAAATGATAACTAAAAATTTTAAATTCATATTTATTTTAAGGATGAAATTATTATAATATATATTATCTTAATGTTTATATATATATGTTTGTCGTGTACATGTGTTTACTTGACAATATATTGTTACAATGACAATGATCATACTATGTGTATTTTCACATGCATGTGTATGTCTCTCATTTATATGTGTATAATTGTAAAAATTTGTGTAAACATTATTAGGCTCATATTGACAAAATTTTTTTAAAAAAATAACAAATTTTCTACGTAAAACAAGTTTATTAATATAAATTAGCAAAAACCAATTAAAACGGATTGAAACCGAAAAAACCGAAAAACTGAACCGCAAAAACCGAGAAACCGAAAAAATCGAACCGCCAAAAACCGAGCGGTTTCGGTTTTATAAAAACCGAATATTTCGGTTCGGTTTCGAATTTAGCCAAAAACCGACCTAAACCGAACCGTGCACACCCCTAGTTGTAAGTACTTTACTAGTTAATTCAATCGACACTTGGTTTAGTTTCTAAACGTGTTAAACAAATGCTCGAAGTTATAACAAAATGAATTTAAAAATTAAGTTTTATTTATAAAATTCGGGGGACAAATGCAGAATTTTACAATCAATTTCTGGACTCGTTACTTAATGAAATTACAAAGAAAAAGATGTTTTGAAAACTAGGCCATGTCATCTATAACTTTCGTTATTTAAGTTTTGTCTAAAAATGTCGTTTAATATGTTAAAAACGTAGCCAAAGGGAGGGGTGTCGCGACCCTATGGGCTAACAATTTTAACTGTTGACATATGGGACAGCAGTACTAACTTTAAGCTCAGTTTTCGGATTTGTTACGCAACCTTATGACAAACCAAAATACATTTGTAAACTAGGCCAGGAGTATTACAATTCACCTTTTATAAGTTTCGTGGTTAGAGGTTGATAGCTGGGTAAAAAACGAGTGCAAAGGGAGGGGGGTCGCGACTGCCAACAGTTTTAACTGTTGTGTACACGACATCAGTACTAACTTTAGTCCCTATTTGCGAGTTCGTTTCTTAATCGTTTTCCGCGATTCAAGTTGCTAAATGAAGTCTACCATGTCGACTATAAAATGCCCCTATTTGTTGACCCTATGTCTAAGTCTAAGTGGGTCAGAACAAGGCCTAAAGTCGACCCGACATGGCAGTTTTCATACATAAAATAACAGATTTATAGGTTTATTTCCCACTTCGTTATAAAGTGTCAAAAGCTCAAATTTTGTAAGAACGCTACTCCTATACTACGTTAACGAATGATAAGTTCAGAAATCCCATTGGTCATGTTTGTATACGGGTTTCTCAATGAACCCGTATACATCAGAAGGTTTACAAAAGAAAATGTTTTGCTTTTAAACTTGCAATTTGGCTAACCATGATTAAGTATATATATTTCGTTACAAAAAGGTCTAGCACACGGTTACCTAACAACATATGACCAAGGGTTTCTTATAATTATAAGTTAAAAAATTTTTGTTTCTTGGATCTGTTGCAGACATAAACGAACATGCATGTTTCTGTTTTACAGGAAGCTTACAATTAGGTAGTGTGTTCTTATCTTTTAAACAAAATGTTCTCAAGAACAATTAAACCAATGACGAATGCATGTAAATAAAGAGGAATTAGTGTGACTCACAAAGCTGGAAGAAAACGCGGATAAGGACTTGAACTCAAGTGAAATCCCTAATTTGTTAAACTATAACCCAAGCTTCCAATTACTTGAATAACCAAAACCTTGCACTTATTGTTCTTGTTTCCTACTGTGCGTGAACCAGAGAAAGAGAAAGAGTGATATACTTTTGTTTTGTGAAAGTTAGTATGAGTGTCTAGTATATATAAAGACTAATCAAGGCATGGTTTGAATGGTTTTTCTTTGTCACATGCTAATGTATGCACAATTTTGGCCATGGGTATTCTTTGAGGCACTATGGCCGGTCAAGCAAGGCAAGAATAGGGAAGGAGCATGTGACTTTTGCTTGGTTCATGGTGCTTAAACATAGAAAGGGTGGTAGCGAAATTCAAAGGAAAAAGGTGTATGTTTCATTTCCTCTTTTGGTTTCTCCCTTTTGACCGATTGAAGACACAAGAAGGGGGGATGGAATATTTGAATTTTTTTGAATTTATAAGAGTGCTTAAACAAGTTTCTTGTTTTCTTGACTCCTTGTGGTTGCCGAATGTATATGGAGAAAAGAGAAGGAAAAGATGTATTTTATTTGTTTGAGAGGAAACACTAGTTCTACACTTTCATTTGTATGAATACATTGAGAAATAATGGTTCTCTTAGGAATATTTATGAGGCTGTCGTATGGAGTAGAGAAAGAAAAAGGATTTGAGTATTTGTTTGTAGATAGGTGACTAACTTATCTATACAAGGCTTGATTCTAATCTTTCTTTTGATATCACAAGACATTGTATACACATTTAAGGAAGTGTGGTTGCTTGTGTCCCATAATATTCGGTCCATGCACAAAAGAAGTGAAGGGAGTCATGTGACCATAGCTTGTGCTTTTGAGGTTTGAGACTTAAAGTGGATAAATGTGATTTCAAGGTGGTAAAGTATGCTTTTGGTTTTTCTCTTTTTGTTGCTTGTTTAGCCGTCCATATGGAGAAGGGAAGGAGGGAATATTTGGAATTTTTGTCAAGTTTCTTATAAGTATAATAATGTATTATTTAGGGTATTAGGGGTATTGGGCATATTGTGCATGCATGCAAGTGCGAAAAATGTAAGTATACGTAAACGTTTTAAGTAAGACTTGTAAAATAAGATGTGTAGATTTATAAATTATGTTCATAAAAGTCATATACTACATATTTGTCGTAAACTCGTATTTGTTTAATGTCGGTTTACGTTTAATGTTGTTTTTCGGTTTACGCGATTTTACTTAACGATTATAATTAAAAGTAAACACGTAAAATTTCAAAGTAAATAGTTAAATATTTATTGACGTAAAGGACGCGAAAATGTGGATTGTTACAGTCTCCCCGTGTTAAAAGAATTGCGTCCCGCAATTCAGCTCGAGTTGTCTTTCGGAATAGTGTTGATGAAGAGGTGTAGATACTTGTCTTAATCCTCCTAATATGTGCTAAGTAGATTTGTCATCTTAATGTTTTTATCTCTATGTTTGTACCAGAAGACCCTTAGGATTTGGTGTGAGATGATGTCGGCTCTATGTAGTAAGATGGTGTAAAGGTCTATCTAATTATTATGACTATCAACTCAGTTTCTCGTGACCGACACGTTTTATGAATACGCACACAAACTTTGCTCTTTAAGAGCGTAAGTAGGAAATTGATTTTGACAGAAGTTTTGAGGTGACTACTTCTCAGCATGGCATGGTACTTACCTGAATTATACATACTCTTTTTCGTCAAAATAGTGTTATGTATAAAGTAATGTCAAAATGATTTACAATGTGAGAAAATGATTTACCAGATGAGAAAACAAGGTAGTTTACAAGGGGACAACGAAATGATTTGCGAGATGACCAAACGATGGTTTATAAGACAATAGTTAAATATCTCAAGATAGTAAAATAATTTGTTAACAATAGTAAAAATGGTTTATCATTTGATAGTGAAAAGTGTTCATAAAGTCATAATATTTTAGTAAGTGGCTTGCGCGAATAAGTAGAGAGTTGAAATAAGATTGACGAAATTTTCACAATACCATAATTTGATAAATAATTGGGTTCATTATTTCTTCCTACCAAAAGGCTGCATGGTTTTCTTGATACTACAACTTCCAATACAAGTTAATACATAATTCCTAGAACAATGTATCTATGAATGACGTCCGAGCTGACTGGTCACAAACTCCTGGAGCTTCCTGAAGTTCTCTTGGTCTTGTCGCTAGGACTCCTGAACTGAAGCCAACTGTCGCTCTAACTCCATACGAGCCCTTTTCTCCTGTCTGCGAGTAACTGTATCGGTAGCTTCCATGGTCTTAATCCTACCGCGTAGGGAAGCATTCTCCTTCTCGGCCATACCCATTCTGAATCTCAAGGCACTCATCTCCTCATTGATAGGCACCCCTTGTAAGTGCCCATGGATGCCTCGAATAGCCTCCCCGTGTTGGGCTAGTGTCCTCACCACGGTCGCTGCAGGGAAAACATCAACGGGCGCAGGGTGAACAATATCCACTCTGATCTCGATAGGATCTCCAAGATTTCTTTCAGCAGAGACGGGAAGAGTGGGTGCATCTATAACCTGCACAAGCAAAAGTTTATATAAATCGTCTTTATATGAAACCATGCAAGATGCGTGCAGTATGGATGAATGACGTGATGCAAGGTGATGTATGGCAAAATGAATATGCACTCATTGCATGAATGGATATGTGTCATGATGAAATGAAATGCCTCATGGCATATATGAATGATGGTATCTTATAAGGTAAATTAATGTTTGCTAATGTTTAGAACCTACGAGCTTATAGTACTACCTTGCCTTAAGAAATGTTCTAGTATTTATATAAATAACTCTTATATAAATAAATGTAAGATATACGTAAGGAAATGTAAATATATATATATATATATATATATATATATATCATGTAAGCACGTATATAACCTATGTAAGCACTTAGTATAACCAACTAATGCTAAAATGGTGCATGTCATGTAAGCATGTATACTAGGTGCAAACCAGTAATGTATGTATGTCCCTTGAAAAACTTTTGTATGGTGCAATGTTTGAAAACGGTTATAGTCTAGGTAAAATATGCAACCTAGTTCTCTATAACCTTGGCTCTGATACCAATCTATAACACCCCCAAAAATAGGTCGCAGCGGAATATGTTTCCGGGGGCATTACTTCATAATACCATTGCACAAGTCATGAGAGAACGACCTCTAAGTGTCGTTTGAAAAGTAATCTTGTATTGTTTAGACTCCAATGCACATCAAGCTAGCACCTAGCACTTAAGTACCAGAAAAAACATGTTTTGAAACGTCAACAATAATGTTGGTGAATTTATAGGTTTATAAATTAAATGAGGCGGATAGCAAGATTTCCCTGTAATAGAGTAGCAATTACAATATCACAAAAATGTATTACGAAATGCACTAAGCTCGTGACACTGAAGCTCAACAATGTATGTATCAACTACATATAAACGATGGTGCCCAATGTAGATGTTCAACCCGTAACATCTATGAGTCCGACATGGTATGCGTTCGTCGTTCCGTTCAACCGGAATACTAGCAAGTGCTACTTGCCCGAACGAGGATATTAATTCCCAAATAGATCTATTCATAACATTCGCGCTTACAATCCAGTAATTAACAGTTGATGATGACGGGCATAGTGTGTTATAGCTACTTAGGCAAACTCGTAATATTTGAATTTAAAATATACTTACATCCATTTTGTAAAACAAACATGATCTCATCCCCGAGATTTGATAAATGATTGAAAAGTATAAGATGGGGACTATAAACTCACCTTAATAAGGTAGCAATAAATATGAAGCGAGCAAGGTAAATAGTACACGCGAAGACAATGCAAAACTCTATCCGCTACCTAAATGAATAGTACGCATATTACTAATCATGTAATGTACTACAATGTATGCAATCTTGTCCTTAGTATTGTGCTTGAGTTTGGGAAATATTACTTGTTTAGAATGTGGTTATTCATGAAAATTGGCCAAATGTATTGGGTAATAATCTCTTACCATTAAACATGTAAATTACGATATCAGACATTTTAGAAACTAGGTTGTAAGTACTTTACTAGTTAACTCAATCGACACTTGGTTTGGTCTCTAAACATGTTAAACAAATGCTCGAAGTTATAACAAAATGAATTTAAAAATTAAGTTTTATTTATAAAATTCGGGGGACAAATGCAGAATTTTACAATCAAATTCTGGACTCGTTACTTAATGAAATTACAAACAAAAAGATGTTTTGAAAACTAGGCCATGTCGTCTATAACTTTCGTTATTTAAGTTTTGTCTAAAAATATCGTTTAATATGTTAAAAACATGGCCAAATGGAGGGGTGTCGCGACCCTATGGGCTAACAGTTTTAACTGTTGACATATGGGACAGCAGTACTAACTTTAAGCTCAGTTTTCGGATTCGTTACGCAACCTTATGACAAACCAAAAATACATTTGTAAACTAGGCCAGGAGTACTACAATTCGCCTTTTATAAGTTTCGTGGTTTGAGGTTGATAGCTGGGTCAAAAACGAGTGCAAAGGGAGGGGGCCGCGACTGTCAACAGTTTTAACTGTGTACACGACATCAGTACTAACTTTAGTCCCTATTTGCGAGTTTGTTTCTTAATCATTTTTTGCGATTCAAGTTGCTAAATAAAGTCTACCATGTCGACTATAAAACGCCCCTATTTGTTGACCTTATGTCTAAGTCTAAGTGGGTCAGAACAAGGCCTAAAGTCGACCCAACAGGGCAGTTTTCATACATAAAATAACAGATTTGAAGGTCTTTTTTTCCGCTTCGTTATAAAGTGTCAAAAGCTCAAATTTTGCATGAACACTACTCCTATACTACGTTAACGAATGATAAGTTCAGAAATCCCATTGGTCAATTTTGTATACGGGTTTCTCAATGAACCCGTATACATCAGAAGGTTTACAAAAGAAAATGTTTTGCTTTTAAATTTGCAATTTGGCTAACCATGATTAAGTATATATATTTCGTTACAAAAAGGTTTAGCACACGGTTACCTAACAACATGTGACCAAGGGTTTCTTCTAATTATAAGTTAAAAAAAATTAGTTTCTTGTTTCTGTTACAGACATAAACGAATATGCATGTTTTTGTTTTACAGGAAGCTTACAATTAGGTAGTGTGTTCTTATCTTTTAAACAAAACGTTCACAAGCACAATTAAACCAAGGACGAATGCATGTAAATAAAGAGGAATTAGTGTGACTCACAAAGCTGGAAGAAAACGCGGATAAGGACTTGAACTCAAGTGAAAACCCTAATTAGTTAAACTATAACCCAAGCTTCCAATTACTTGAATAACCAAAACCTTGCACTTATTGTTCTTGTTTCCTACTGTGCGTGAACCAGAGAAAGAGAAAGAGTGATATACTTTTGTTTTGTGAAAGTTAATATGAGTGTCTAGTATATATAAAGACTAATCAAGGCATGGTTTGAATGGTTTTTCTTTGTCACATGCTAATGTATGCACAATTTTGGCCATGGGTATTCTTTGAGGCACTATGGCCGGTCAAGCAAGGCAAGAATAGGGAAGGAGCATGTGACTTTTGCTTGGTTCATGGTGCTTAAACATAGAAAGGGTGGTAGCGAAATTCAAAGGAAAAAGGTGTATGTTTCATTTCCTCTTTTGGTTTCTCCCTTTTGACCGATTGAAGACACAAGAGGGGGGGGGTGGAATATTTGAATTTTTTTTGAATTTATAAGAGTGCTTAAACAAGTTTCTTGTTTTCTTGACTCCTTGTGGTTGCCGAATGTATATGGAGAAAAGAGAAGGAAAAGATGTATTTTATTTGTTTGAGAGGAAACACTAGTTCTACACTTTCATTTGTATGAATACATTGAGAAATAATGGTTCTCTTAGGAATATTTATGAGGCTGTCGTATGGAGTAGAGAAAGAAAAAGGATTTGAGTATTTGTTTGTAGATAGGTGACTAACTTATCTATACAAGGCTTGATTCTAATCTTTCTTTTGATATCACAAGACATTGTATACACATTTAAGGAAGTGTGGTTGCTTGTGTCCCATAATATTCGGTCCATGCACAAAAGAAGTGAAGGGAGTCATGTGACCATAGCTTGTGCTTTTGAGGTTTGAGACTTGAAGTGGATAAATGTGATTTCAAGGTGGTAAAGTATGCTTTTGGTTTTTCTCTTTTTGTTGCTTGTTTAGCCGTCCATATGGAGAAGGGAAGGAGGGAATATTTGGAATTTTTGTCAAGTTTCTTATAAGTATAATAATGTATTATTTAGGGTATTAGGGGTATTGGGCATATTGTGCATGCATGCAAGTGCGAAAAATGTAAGTATACGTAAACGTTTTAAGTAAGACTTGTAAAATAAGATGTGTAGATTTATAAATTATGTTCATAAAAGTCATATACTACATATTTGTCGTAAACTCGTATTTGTTTAATGTCGGTTTACGTTTAATGTTGTTTTTCGGTTTACGCGATTTTACTTAACGATTATAATTAAAAGTAAACACGTAAAATTCCAAAGTAAATAGTTAAATATTTATTGACGTAAAGGACGCGAAAATGTGGATTGTTACATTAGATCATCCACCTCCTTTTGATTGTACTTCAATAAGTCATACATCTGAGTGTAATCTGCAGTATGCAAGACCTTTGTTTGATGAACAATGGTAACATGTCGACTCCATCCTGGTTGTAAGTTGTTTAGAAACTTGAGATTACTAGCAATCTTTTCTGAAAAGTGTTTGTTTCTCTTGAAATCATTCATCAGTTTTGAGAAACGATGATAGTACGACTCAATCGATTCCCCATCAGTGGAAGTAAACCTTTCCCACTCATTAAACAACTTAGCTTTCTTATCTTAGATTCCAATGTCAGAACCTTTCATCATCTCCTGAACACGTAAGCAGATTTCTTGAGCAGTTTCACAACTATTAACAGCTGCATAGATGTCTTCGGGAAGACCGAGAAGAATGGTCTGAATTGCTTGATCACCAGCTTCCATTTGTTTAATTTCTGCTTCCGTGAGTTCATCGTTAGTTTGTTCATGAAACATTTTAGGAACAGGAACTGTACGGGCTGGATCACCTGGTTCAGGAATCATTCGTCTAACATATGGACCATTCATAATGGAGTTGTAGATTAAATTTCTATTTGGTCTACTCTTAGCATAACAGAGAAGATGTGATGACCATGTAACATATTTCTCTTTGTTAAGCATAGGAGGACGGTTTTTGAAACCGGCTGCATAAATGTCTTGTTAAGTCGACATTGCAAAAGTGATGTGAAATGATAAAATAGGATCGATTTAGTTATTAAGATTTGCTTGATTAAAGTTAAGGTGATTAAGTCCTTGGGGTAACACGAGATTTTACAAATCTATGACTAAAACCGAGAAGAAAAGTTACTTGTCGGGATTTTACGAAATCAATAGAAAAACCGTGAAAAGATGATTTTTATGAAGTTGAGGCTTGATGTTTGTTAATTAATTATCTTTTAAAGTCCAAAGAACACAATTAACGTCCAAAGTCCAAAGTTATTAGTCCAAGGTTCGAAGATTTCAAAGTAATAAAACAGTGAGTCAAACTGCTGGATCAGTGTGGTAAACCGCTGGCAATATTTTAATCAAACAGTTGTCAAAACAATTTGATCAAACCGCTATGACATTTAACAAACCGCTGGAACCAAGTGACTAAACCACTGTTACTTTTATCAAACCGTTACTCAAGAAATATTGGCAAACCGTTGCTTAAATTTAAATGGCAAACGGCTATGACTTTTGACACCCGGTAAACCGCTAGCTGTTAGAGACAAACCCCTGCCCACAGGAATTTAACCAAACCGCTACGGAGTTTCCATTTTGGTAGAGTTTCGTTTATATTTGACCAAGTAATTTTCTTGAACCGCTACCTGTATGAAAACCGCTACCAAGTGGTTTGAATCAAACCGCTATTAAAGTTAAATAGCCAAACCGCCACAAAATGTATCAAACCGCTACAAGAATAAACTATCAAACCGCCACCTTAATCTGCCAAACACACAAACCGCCACGTCTTTAGTGTCACTTTCAAGAAAGTACAAGTCCCTTTCCTTGCCTTTGTTTGCTTGCCAATATTCGATTACAAGACAAAAACTAGTACGCTTTGTTGTTATTGTCCTAAGTCGGCTAAAATGCAAACCAAGGTACACAAGCAATCCAAACCGCCACTAAGAAAACTAAAATTAAACGCAAACCGCCACTTAGAACATATAATAAGCTGACTTTAACTAATCAAATGAGCTGAAAGGGCTTAAGAACTAGGTAGGTAGGACATGAATACTCACAAAGAACACGTTTTTACTTAGTGATTCTCTACTAAAGAACCAAACCGCCACTTGGAACCTTAAAAATAAGTCGAGCCAAAAAAGAATTAAACTAGCTAAACAACTTATTTGGGCCACGAATTTATGAACTAAGTGAGTTATTAAAAGGTAGAACTAGAAGAGTACAACCTTAGTTATCTTGATACCGTAATCAAAATGAAAAAAATAAGCCGTATGCTCAGATGAAGAAAAACCAAGGACGAATTAAGCTAAGATGAGCAAACCAAAACCACTAGATAAACTGGAGGTCTGATACCACATGTTAACTTATCAATTCACACACAAGAACACAAAATTGGTAGTAGTTTTAGAGTGAGAGAGAAGTTTTAGAGAGAGAAATAAAACAAAGAAAATGGTTACTTTACTAAAAGAGAAAAAATAGAGCAACACCCTCTCCACACTTGGAGAGGGCTTTATATAGTAAGTTACATAGGCTAGCCTTGGGTTTAAGTGGGCTTCCAAGGCCGAGCTTGATATCTAATGGGCTTAAAGCCCGTAACTAGGCCCAATTAGCATTATAGAATTCCCGGGAACATACACTAGACAATTACAAGGTTCAGGAGTCTTAATGACCATCACTTTACATAATACTCGGTCTAACAATATTCGAAATGTTTCACACATGAAGGAAAGAGTTTGCACTTGAGTCTTAAAGATCACATTCATCTAGATCATATTTTAATCACATTTTGTCCCTTTATGGAAATAATAAATCACTTAGTATTTAATACCAATTGATTAAATTGACATTTTCTAAAAAGCGTGTGGGGAGAAAAATGTTTAAGCAACATGAATATTATGGAACATTTTTCTTGCTCCCTCTCAACAATATATATGTGTGTCACCGTATAGAAAATATGACACTTTTGTGAAAATGATAAGACACCGCAAATATGTTGAGGTATGGAGTTAAGATGCCTTGGTATAACACACGGAGTAAGAGTACTAGAATGCTAAACCGTTCATTAGTGGGCGTTATCCGAAGATAAACGTACAATTACATACTTGATGAGGTGTCATTTTATACAATTTTACGGGGTCATTTAACCCCCAAAATTGTGTGTTTATGCCCAAAATAGGTACTTAATCGTTCCTTTTCAAGTATTTCGCATTTGGAAGACATTTTGATGAATTACACGTGATGATCGTTGTCAATACACACACGTAAATATGTATAAGGATAAGATCAATTATAATATAGTAAAAGTTTTTCGTCGGGTTTTAGAAAGTTACTTTTAACAAAAGTAAAGTTCTAAACCTCCCGGGTCGTTTCCTCGACGAGGCGTGAATTGAACTTCTTGTTGACGTTTGTAATCGGGATTTTGAATAGTTCAATATTTTTGATTTCGTTTCTATTTCTATAAACAAAATATAAAAGCATAAAAAACAATTAAACGATTAAGGCAATTAAGTTTAAAAATGTTAACGAAATTAAATAAACACGACAAATCAAGCAACTAAATCAAATTTTAACCCTAATAAATAATGGCAAAAATAAACATGGCAATTACAACTATCATGCTAAAAAAAAGAAGCTAAGAGAATAGAGAAACTAAATATGTTAAAGAATGCAAAAACTGACGAGATGAGACCCGCTCCATAAACTTTAAAACCCATCTCCAAGCTTTTCCACTAAACTCACTAGTTACCACTTAATCACAACTAAACTTCTCATTAATTAAATAGTAACGTCTCTAGTTTAGAAATTGTTTTTTTATGAGGAACGAAACTACTTAACTAACAAAATAACAAAGGCGTGACTAAAATTTGACAAGTAACAAATCGACGTTTGAGACAGAAACCAAGAAATATAAATTAATAAACCTTTAACCAAATGAGTGCAAAGATGTAAAAAAATTGAAATGATATGATACATAAAAAATAACACCAAAACTATCAAACTGCTCCATATTAAACTCACTATCGATTCATCATTTAATCATCTTCTAACTGCATCTAATTTCTAGATTAAAGTAAAAGTTTAAAGGCTTGATTTATAAGAGTTTTTGATAACAAAAATGATGAATGGCAATATTAAGTGAACAAGAACATCTGGTCTATCAAAGCATACGAACAAAACAAAATTTTTACCAAATATAAAAGACATTAAATGATAGACTAATCTTGATAAAATGATTGCAAAACAAATTTTTAATAAACTTGTCTCCGTACATGAATTTTAAAACAAAGCAATAAAATAGATTAGTAGTGAATATCTATAAATTGAAAATAAAGAATACATTATACCTTATATATAACAAGTAAGATTGTCATCCCGAGGCTTTGAATTAATGCATTTAAAGCTGCGGTGGGTTGACCCGCC
>BQNB010147893.1:0-16377 GCA_026074375.1 Tanacetum coccineum
AAATTTGCATGTCTTCCCATTGGTGGTGTGATGATGTTGGTCGGCCACAAGGTAAGGAAAAAATGTTTATGTTTTTTTTATTAATTTGATAGTGTAAGTATAATTTAAAAGGTGTAAGTTAATTTGTATAATTTATGGACTATCGGTAAATACGTAAAACGTCATAAAAACATAAAATTTAAGATAGCTTATGATTTTGTTAAATTATGTTTTCCCATATGTTATGACATTGTTATAATGTTATTTGAGCATATCGTTGGTCGTTAGGACCATTAACTAGGATCGCTAGGTCAAAGGTGTGTTCGTATAACTAGGGTTCCTAGCAAAACAAGCGTTAAATGCTAAAAATAGTATGACCACATAAAAGTGACTCCCTAAATAATTAGAAGAGTCAATTATAATATGATTTCTTTTGGTTACTAACCTCAAAAATGGACGGATGTCACAAGTAAGATACTTACTGGGCCCCTCGTTGGTTTGATAAGATATTTGCATGGCCATGCCCAACATGTAGTTAAGATGATTCTTTTTACATTTGGTGATCTGAATCAATACAGATATGAGAAATAGAATTGTTAAATTATGGGATGACTATTGATCCATATCCATATTTAACATGTATCTGAAACAAAAGGATAGGACTAACTGAATCCATAGAAGGCTGAGTTGTTTTCCAAAAAAACTGCAAACTCAGGTATTTCTGGGAGCATTGATGATGTTCCTAGACTATTTGTCAATGTTAGTATGTTATATAATATGAATGAGACATTCGCAAGTAGGAGTTGTTGGGTTTGTGCTCATGTCATATGAATATTTATATGGCTAGAAATACGTGCACTACGAGGTCACACACGTTATACATTTAGGTATCATTCTACGCTTGTCAAAATATCTTGTTCCGTCGGAACGAACCTCAAATATCTACTTGATTAATCTTCCTAAATTTTCTGCCTTCACATTCTTCTTTTTCATTGCTTCTAATTGCGCGTTACGGATTTGATCAGGTAGATTTGGGTGAACTGTCATTACCAATGCTCTAACCCTTATCGGTTCCTTTTCCTTTCGGATCAAAGCGTCAGCCACCACGTTTGCCTTGCCTGGATGATAACGGATCTCCAGTCGTAATCGCTCAAGAGTTCGATCCACCGGCGCTGCCTCATATTAAGTTCCTTCTGATCAAGGATGTATTGAAGGCTCTTATGATCCGTATAAACTACACACTTTGTTTCGTAGAGATAATGTCTCCACGATCTTAGTGCAAAAACCACGGCCCCCAGTTCTAAGTCATGGGTCATGTAATTCTCCTCGTGAGTTCTCAATTGCCGGGATGCATAAGCTATAACCTTTTCTCTTTGCATCAAAACAAGCGTCCAAAACCTTTAAGTGATGTACGCAATACACCAACGAATCTTCTGATCCTTCGGCAATGCCCAATATAGGTGCACAACACCATTTCTTGCTTAAATGAATTCGAACACTTCCTCGTCGTCCTTGCCCCATTCGAACTTCTTATTTTTCTGGTTTAACTTGGTAAGAGGTGTTGGAAATTAAAGATATACCTTCGATGAATCTCCGTATTACCGGTTCAAACCCAGGAAATTGCCGTCACCTCAGTTAGGTGTTGTCGGCGTATCCCAGTTATTGATTGCTCAATCTTTGCATCAACGTGAACACCCCCCCCCGTCTACCCCAAATCACACCCCTATTTAAGTCCCCACTCCTCTTTACTATCAGATCACATGACCGAGAAATTGTCACAGATTTCAAAGGCAAAAAATACACACTTCAAGAATTTCGCATTAAATTCCTCTTTCTTCATAGTTTTCCAGAATTGGTCCTTCAAGTGTTCCTTATGTTCATCTTCGCTCTTAGAGTAAATAGTATATCATCGATAAAACACGATCACGAACTTGTCGAGGTACGGTTTGCACACCCGATCATTAGTTCCATGAACACAAGCAGGCCGTATTGGTTAAGCCGAAACGGCATCACTTGAATTCATAAGACCGTATCAGTTCCTGAAGGCAGTATAGGGATGTCTTCCCTCTTTAATATGTGAGTTGCTGATACCCCTTTCGCAAGTTAATCTTCGAATACACACTTGACCATGAAGTTGATCGAATAAATTCATCGATTCTCCCAGGAGAGATAACGATTTTTGACCGTGCAACTTGTTAGCTCGCGTAGTCATACACATTCATAAAGTCTGTCCTTTTTTCTTTACGAATAGCACCGGCGCTCCCCATGGCGACGAGCTCGGACGAATAAACCCTTTTTCTGATAACTCTTGCAATTGGTCCGCCAATTCCTTCAGCTCGGATGGTGCCAATCGGTACGGGGCTCGTGCAACAGGTGCAGCACCCGGTACAAGTTCAATTTTAAATTCCACTTGCCGAGGTGGTGGGAGTCCCGGTAAGTCATCAGGAAACACCTCGGGGAAATCTCGAATCACCGGTACATCTTCCAAACGTTTCTCCTTTGGTTCCTTCTCGGTTACATGTGCCACGAACAATTGATGTCCTCTTTCGATGTATTTGTTGGCCTTAATGCAGGATATTATCTTCAATCGGGACGTACCACGGTCGCCCTCAACTATCAGCGTCTTGTTCTTGACGGGTATATGCACTACTTTCTTGCCACATACAATAACGGCATCTTGATCAACTAACCAATCCATCCCAATAACTACGTCAAAAGTTCCCAGCTCAATGGGCATAAGGTCAATTTTAAATAAGTGGTTTAATAAGTTCAGGGTACATCCTCTTAGGATAGTATTAGTACTAGCGACCCTTCCATCGGCCAATTCCACTTCATAGCTAGTGTCTAGTCTAACTGGATTAATGTCTATCAAGTGACTAAAACTAGTGTTCACGAAGCTTTTGTCAGATCCTGAGTCAAATAATACAGTTGCATAACGATTGTTGAGTAGAAACGTACCCGTAACCACATTAGGTCCTTGCTGTTTCTCAGCATCTCTAATCACGTAAGCCCGACCTCGAGCTTCCTCACCTTGTGGATCCCTTTTCTTCGGACAATAGTTCCTTGTGTGTCCCTTTTCTCCACAATCATAACACGTCACGGTTGGTCGCGCGTTAGCACCCGTAGCTATAGCTTTGCCCTTACAATCTCGTGCCATGTGGCCTGCCTTTCCACAGTTGTTACATACTACCTTGCAATAACCAAAGTGATGCTTTCCACAACGATTACATAGCGGTCTATTCCCAGCATACCCACCTTGCTCAACAGGGGCGGTGGTCATTGCTCGCGCATTTCCCTGCCTTTGATTGTTCTGCTGGTTATGGCGGGTGTTGTCCCTATTGTTGTTTCTGTTGTTACCATTGTTACCACCTTGTGAGCTTTCCCATTTTCTTTTATTGCCCTCGGCAATCCTTTCTATTCGAGCTTGAGCCTTTTGTTCCATCAGGGCATGTGCCATGCGCACAGCTTCATTTAGGCTGGTGGGTTTGGATCCAATAACAGTACCCTTTATGTTGTCAGTTAATCCCCGGATATAAGCTTCGATTTTCTTGCGTTCACTCGGGACCATCTCCGGACATAGTTGAACCAGCTCATAAAAGCGCTTGGTGTAAGCAGTTATGTCAAACTCCTTGACCTTCAAATTCCATAGTTCGTGCTCCATTCGCTGAATTTCTTCAATGGGGCAAAACTCCTCTGTCATTAACCTTCTCATTTCAGTCCAACCAATCTGATTAGCAGCTTCTAATCCCATAGTTGCAACCTGGGAATTCCACCACGTCAAGGCACGCCCTTGAAGTGTGGCAGCAGCAAATTTGACCTTTCGCGCTTCAGCACATTCACTTATTCCAAAAACCATTTCTGTTTTCCCGAACCACCTACTTAGCTTAACAGCTCCCTCGTGTCCATGGAAGACCGTAGGGATGCATTTCATGAATCCCGAAAAGGTACATTCTCGAGCAGCTGGCGCCCCACCTTGGCCCCCAGCTTCATTGTTTCCTTGTCCCCTTGCATTTACTTGCCTTTCTCGTTCTGCCTCTACAACAGCATTGACACTTTCTGAGTGATGAGTCGCTCAATAGCAGCTTGGCTCATTGCTTTTGGTGCCATGATTCTATCACAACACAACATAAAGCCTACAATGGAGTATTATATAATGACATAATCACATCATTTACAAACGAACCAATAGTAACAACAATCACACAACATCAAGGTAGTAAAATCAAAGATAGTTTTCATCACTTCATTATACCCCAAAAGAGTTAAATTACATAAGTTGCATTGTTTCACAAAATGATACAAATCGCTCTACCCCCCCCACTTCTGGAATCAATCTCTACCCTAATGCACCTCTCGCTTAAACGTTTTAGTGATACCTAAATCTAACGATACAATAAAAAAAAAATCTATAATAAAAACTAAACTACTAAGAGTCACGAGGTGAGATACCTTGTGGCTCAGATGGTGTAGTCTTTTATGAGTGGGTGATTCATCCATTATCAGTAGAGGAGCCACTAGGGGCGGCATCACGGGCGGCATATACGGATCCTAGATCGTATATTGCCAGCCCGTGATGCCGCCACTGCTCCTGCTACTGATAATGATGATTCACCTACTCATGAGGAGACTTCACCATCTGAGCCACAAGGATCTCCACCTCGTGACTCTTAGTAGTTTAGTTTTATTAGTAGTATCTTTTATTTTGTAATCACTAACGAATCTTCAGTTTGTAGAATTGGATGCCATGGTTTGTAACGTTTTGTTCTCATTTTGTCGAAAACAATGCAACTGTGTATTAACTACTTTTTGGTTAATGAATGATGTAAAACTATCTTTTGATTTACTACTTGATGTTGTGTGATTGTTGTTATTATTTGGTTCGTTTATTATGATGTGATGTATGTCAATTATATAAATACTCATTGAGGCTTTATTAGTTGTTGTGATAGAATCTTGGCACTAAAAGCAATGAGCCAAGCTGCTATTGAAGCGACTCAATCACTCAGGAGGGTCATGCTGCTGTGGAGGCCAGATCGAGAAAGGCAGGGAAAACACAAGGGGGACAAGGAGGGCATGCTAACGAAGCTGGGGGCCAAGGTATGGGCACCAGCTGTTCGAGAATGTACCTTTTCAGGATTTATGAAGTGCAACCCTACGGTCTTCCATAGACACGAAGGAGCTATTGAGCTAAGTAGGTGGTTTGAGAAAACAGAAATGGTTTTTGGGATAAGTGAGTGTGCTGAAGCGAGAAAGGTTAAATTTGCTGCTGCCAATTCAAGGCCGCGTGCCTTGACGTGGTGGAATTCCCAGGTTGCAACAATGGGATTAGAGGCTGCAAATCAGATCGGTTGGACTGAAATGAGAAGATTAATGACAGAGGAGTTTTGCCCTATTGAGGAAATTCAGCGAATGGAGCACGAACTATGGAATTTGAAGGTTAAGGATTTTGACATAACTGCTTACACTAAGCACTTTCATGAGCTGGCTCAACTATGTCCGGAAATTGGCTTTCCCGACTGAACCGTAGAATTTTGAAGCTTTATATCCGAGGGGGGGATTAACCGGTCAACATCAAGGGAACATGGTTATTAGATCCAAAAACCACAAGCCTGGAATGGAAGAGGGGGGGGGGGGGGGGGTGTGTGCATGAACCTGCCCTGATGGTGCAAAGGGTCTAAGGCTCGAATAGACAAGGATTGCCGAGGGCAATAAAAAGAAAATGGGAAAGTTCACAAAGGTCTTCTGGTTAAACGGTAATACAGAAACAACAATGGGCAACACCCGCCATACCAGCAGATACAATCAGCGGCAGGGGAAATTGCATGCGAGCAATGACCACCGCCCCTGCTGAGCAATGTGGGTATGCTGGAAACAAACTGCTCTGTAACCATTGTAGAAAGCATCACTTTGGTTATTGCAAGGTAGTATGTAACAACTGTGGAAAGGCGGGCCACATGGCATGAGATTGCAAGGGCAAAGCGTATAGGCTTTAACGAGGTGCTAATGCCTGCGACAAACCATGATGCCGTGTTATGATTGTAGAGAAAAGGGACACATAAGGAACTATTCGCCCAATAGAGAAGGATCCACAAGGTGAGGAAGTCAAGGTCGTGCTTACGTGATTAAAAGATATGAGAAGCAGCCAAGGATCCTAATGTGGTTACGGGTACGTCTTCTATCTCAACAATCGTTTATGTATGTATTATTTGTCTCAGGAGTATGACAAAAGCTTCGTGAACACTGTTTTAGTCACTTGATAGACATTTTATTCCAGTTAGAATAGGACACTAGTTATGAAGTCGGAATTGGCGTTGGAAGGGTGCTAGTTACTAATATTATCCTAAGTGGATTACCTCTGAATTATTAACACATTATTTTAAATTGACTTATGCCCATTAAGCTTGGGAATCTTTTTGACGTAGTTATTGGGATGATGTTAGTTGATCAGATGTCGTTATCGTTGTGGCAAGAAGAGTAGTGCATGATTAACCCGTCAAGACAAGACTACGTTTGGTAGTTGGAGGGCGATCGTGGTTATGTCCGATTGAAGATATATCCTGCTTAAGGCAGCAAATACCAATCGATAAGAGGACATCAAGTTGTTCGTGGCATCAAGTAACGAGAACGAACCAAGGAGAAACGTTTATAGATGTACCGGTGATTCGAGATTCCCTAGGTGTTCCTGACGACTTAATGGACTCAAATAACACCTCGGCATAGTGGTATTTAAATTGAACTTGTATCGGGTGCACTGCACCTGCTTTGCGCGCTTCCCCGTACGATTGGCACCATCCAAGTGATGAAGGAATTGGCGGGGACCATTGCAAGTGTTATCGAAGGAATAGGGTTTATTTTGCCCGAGCTCGTCGCCATGGGGAGCTCTAGTGTTGTTCGTTAAGAAGAAGGACGGATCATTCCGTATGTGCATCGATTATCGCGAGCTAAATAAGTTGACAGTCAAGAATCGGTATCCACTTCCGAGGATTGACGACCTGTTTGATCAACTTCAAGGTTCCAGCGTGTACTCAAAGATCGATCTGCGTCTGGTTATCACCAATACGATCTAGGGAAGAGTTTTAAGATATTCCTATTACTGCTTTTCGGACTAGGTAAGGTCACTATGAATTTCAAGTAATGCCGTTTGGTCTAACCAACGCTCCTACGGTATTCATGGTCTCATATGAATCGAGTGTGGCAAGCCATTACCTCGATTAAATTTGTTATCGTATTCATTGATGACATACTTATCTATCAATGAATAAAGAAGAGCCCACGAAAAACATTGAAGATCATCTTTAGAGTTACTCAAGAATGAAGCAATTTAGCCAAATTCTCGAGTTGTGATTTCTGGCTTGAGTCGGTGCAATTTTCGGTCACGTGTTCATCTATAAAGGTGTTCTTCGTGGGCCTGGAAGGTTGGCTATCTGAAATTGTTTGCACCGAAAACACCAAGAATGTCATATAATTTTTAGGGTTTAGCCGGATATTACCGAAGATTTCATCGAGGGTTTATCGTTAATTTCCAAGCCTTAACTTTTTTGACAAGAAGAACAAAAAGTTATGAATGGGGTACGGAGAGATGAAGGATTCTCAAACTTTAATGCAATAAGTTATGTTCCGCTCCTATCCTAGCTTTGCCGGAGGGAACTGAGAACTTCATTGTATACTGCGATGCGTCGCACAAAGGTTATGGAGCTGTTCTGATGCAGAGGGAAGAAAGGTGTTAGCATTGCCTTCGACAACTAAGAAACATGAGGAAAATCTACACGACCCATATTATTTAGAACTGGGTGCTGTAGTGTTTGCACTTAGACTCTGGAGCATTTTTTGTGCTGGTACTAAGTGTACTGTTGTACACAGATCATAAGAGTCTACAATACATTCTGGAATCAAAAGAAACATCAACATGAGACAGCGGCGATGGTTTGGAACTGTTGAGTGACTATGATTGCGAAATTCCCGTCACCATCCTGGTAAGGCCTAACTTAAATTCCATTTCCACTAGTGGTCCGAAGCCCATGAGTCAGAAAAGATAGAGAACCAATAAGGGATTGTAGATCTTTGGTATGTAGAGTACACACCAATTTACCTGAGAGAATAACAATGCTCAGACTGATGCAATGAAAGAGGAAACCTGAAGCTGAAATCTTGGAAGGCTGATAGCGTTATTTGAGACCCCCCCCCCCCCCTTCTGGATGGAAATCCAATTGCTTTGAAGGGCGAATTTGGTTACCATTATGTTTGGTGGATTACGGGATTTGATCTTGCTATGACATCGACACAAATCTAATATTCCATTCACCCGGGGTCAGGACAAGATGTATCAAGACTTAAAGGGAAGTCGATTGGTGGCCAAACATGAAAGCTGAAGATCGACCACCATATGTCACTAAAATGTCTTAACCTGTGCCAAGGTAAAGGTTGAGCACCACTCTCTCCATCGGTCTACTTCAACAACTGATTAATCCCAGAAGTGGGTAGTGGGAGAAAAATAACATGCGATTTCGTCTTAGGACTTCTAAGAAACGCCAAGTGGTTTATGACTCCATTTTGGGTTTTTGTTTTGATCGCTTAACCAATTGCTCATTTATTGCGAAGAAGAAGATGACAGAATAGAAAAACTCGCTAAATTTATACTTAAAAGAAAATTATATGTAAGCATGGCGTGCTTCTCAACGGCATTATCTCTGATTTAGAAACAGTTTGTTTACATAAGATTGGAATCATGTGCAAGGAAGCGATGAGAACACAACTGGATATGAGCACTGCTTACCACCCAGAGACAGATGGTCAAAGCGAGAGAACTATACAGACGTTGGAAGATATGTTGCGAGCTTGCGTGACTGATTTTGGAGGCAGTTGGGATCGACATTTGCCATTAGTCAAATTCTCCTACAATAATAGTTATCATGTGAGAATTATGGCTGCGCCATTGAAACTTTATATGGAGAAAGTGTTAGATCGCCTGTTGTTGGAGTGAGGTTGGAGATAGCCAACTCACAGGTCCAAAAATGATACGGGAGACAACTGAGAAGATAGTGCAGATTAAAAATCGGTTGTTGACTGCTCGAAGCCGTCAAGAAAAAGTTTATGCGAGATGTTAGAGACGCAAACCGATGGGAATTCAAAGTGGTGTGGATTAAGGTCTGTTAAAGGTATGCCTTGATTGAGGGCGTAATTTGCTTTGGGAAACATGGTTAAGCTGAGTCCACGGATACTTGGAGCCATTCAAATCTAGAAAGAATTGGTCCGTGACATACAGTGGAGTTCCTGGATAAACTCCATGACATCATAACACTTCCATGTTTTCGATCTCAGAAATGTCTAGCGGATGAACTTGGTTATCCCACTTGAAAGAGATCCAACTGACGACAAATTGCACTTTATCGAGGAACTAGTAGAAATCATAGACCACGAAGTGAAGCAGCTC
This sequence comes from Tanacetum coccineum, assembly GCA_026074375.1. Lineage (NCBI taxonomy): Eukaryota > Viridiplantae > Streptophyta > Magnoliopsida > Asterales > Asteraceae > Tanacetum > Tanacetum coccineum. The sequence continues at coordinate 9,410 of BQNB010147893.1, forward strand.
AAGCAAGGTCGAATTTCCTATGTCAAGGTACGTGTGGATTCTAGATTATAGAGGGGAGGTCCGGAATACACTTGGGAGCGAGAAGATTTCTTCAAAAGACATTACCCTCATCTTTTCTCGAGTAATAAGAAGACAAGATTGGGGAATCGAGCCATCGGGACGGCGCTCCCTTAAGGAGGGGAGGATGTAACATTCCGTATTTAAGGTCGCTATTTATTCCGAACTTTATTTCTATTTTTTTTTTTAGCTAAGTTTTTAATTTTACGTTTTACCCGATTTTGTAATAATTTCCGTTTTTAGCTTTGCGTGAGCCGTATTTAGATATCTATTCGTCTTCATGCTTCAAGTGGTATAATAATTTCATAATAATCCCGTATGATTATTAATTTACACCATTTTCATTCTCGTTGTGTTTCACATTTTCGAATATTTCTTGCTTAAAACCAAGCGTTTTTACCTTCTAAACTTTACTTTTCGTTACAAATACTTCAACACACTTTTTAATTAATTCTACATTTAATAAGTATCAAAATTTTATTTATATATTTATATATATATATTTTATATATATATTTATATATTTTTTATATATATATATAATATATAATATATAATATATTAATTGCCAAACCAAGGCCCTAGGCCGGTTTGTACACAACCACACACAACACACTCTCTTTTCTATAAACACCATCATTCCTTTCTTTTTCCCCATACATGCATAACCCTTCATTCTCTTTTCTATAACCTCATCATTCTTCTTAATTTTCCTATACATGCAAACTTTTCATTTCTCACCATTTCAAAAATCTTTTCTTCCTTCCCTTCTCTTCTAGCTGTTGTCGAACACAATAGCACCACCACCACTACCCTCACAAAATTTTCATACTTCTTTTATCCATTATAACACCATCCCAAAGCCTCTTGCAAAGTTTGGTAAAGATTCATGAAGATTTAAACATTAGAGAAGGATTAGAAGCTTGTTAATCTCGTGGTCATTGGTTCGAATCAGCCCACACAAGAAAAGGAGTGCTTGGTGTTTGATTCACTAGCCTTAATCTTTCTTTTGTAAGCCCTAATCTTTCTTTTATTAGTCCTACCCTTTTTATTTCTTGTTTTCTTTAATTTTAATCCATGAAAATAGATGTTTAAGTTCTGAATATATATGTATGGTTATGTTCTTGAGGGTGTTTTCAATTAGTTATGGCATTTTGTTAGGTCTTAGGTGATTAAAATGAAGCTTACAAAGGTTATAAGTTGAAATAATGGGACTGTTTTGAAAACAGTAGCAAAACGTGTGATTTTCTAAAAATATTTGGCCTGGAGCCTATGAGTAAATTACATGACTGGAAAGATACATGTCTTAGCATCATAGGATAGTTGGATGCTCAACCAACTCCTTGGGATGAGTGAGTTATGGCCAAAACAAGAAAATAGGTCAAATCTGGACATATGTTTAGAATACGAGTTAAACTCCAAATTTTTGCCATAAAATAATAGATCTTAAAGATTGGGTCAGTAGTAGACATCATAAGGAAACCATAGCCTTTGACCTCACCTTCATTTCTATCATGGTTTGGGATTTATGGCTATTTTAGTAAAGGGTAAATTTTTTACTAACTTTCTGTTTTGGACAACCAGGGGTAAAATGGTCTTTTCACATAGTTACGAAACTTTGTAAATTGTGAGACTTACATTTCTGGAAACTAGACACAAATAGCTTTCCAGGGGTAAAAGCCTCACCTATAGAACATTTGTGAGCTAGGAGATATGAGTCCATGAAGTCAAGTTAAATTCAGAAACCTAGTTTTTACGTCTAGTTTAAAATTTTAAAAACGTATAGTTCACCGTGATAAAAAAAAGTTAGAAGCCGAAACTTAGTAGATATTCATTTGCTTATAAGATCAGGTCACAAGTCAATTTGGGATTAAAAAGGACTTGGGGAAGTTCTAGTGGAATCCATACTTATCTCGGAAACACATCTCATGAACACATGTTCAATTTTTACGTATTGTTACTTTCTACGTACTCAGTCGCGTCACGTCTTTTAGGAGATGCGTAGGAGTACTTTCCGCTCGTTCAAGACTTGTTATACTTTTGATTCAAGTGTTCTTATGGTGAGTTCATAGCCTCGCCTTTCAACTTTTTAACTGTATTTATAAACTCCGCGAGGGAGATACATGCTTGTTTTATAAACTGAGCACAAGAAACTTTATGGTATGCTGGACCCGAATTTGAGATTAATTGCATAAGTATCTATTGCCAAAAGACCCCACATCATGAACTGTTAATTACCTATAATGGGTAAGCGCTAGTATAAGTAAATAGATCTATTGGGTTTTGTCCGGGGATATGAATCGAATCTTTCGAGCACCCAGTCAATCGACAATTAGTATTTAGAATTTAGGTATATGGAAAAATACCTAGTTATGGGGCAACATGATTTACATACAAGATATGTGTTAACGTCAAGGCTTCGGTGTCATGAGCTCATTGCAATAGAAACGTGATTAATGACTTGTCCGTACAACAAGTCACTCGATGAACCAAACTTGTGTTCTCTTTTATCTCTTACAAACTCTATGGATTCACTCAACCATTTTGTTGACTTTTTAAGCATGTTTTATCTCAGGTAACCAAGGGTGAAGGATGCTGTGTACGAGGAGTCTGCGCTAAAGTTTTAAAAAACTTGTATTTTGTTCCATTTTATCAAACTAATCTTCCATGTTTTGGAAAACTTATGTTATGAATTTGGTAACGATCCTGTGGGACGTGTGTTTAATCACTCTGAAATTTCTTTAAATGGAACAATGTTTTTAAACGCCTATTTTCGAGTCGTTTTCCATATCCTTGTGCAATTGAACTATGAATTAACACCCAATGTTGTATATTCCGCTGCGTGAAATTTGGGGGTGTTAAACTTCTAGTTTTCACATTGTGTATTTCATCTACTCTCATCAACGTATTTTGGTTGTCCTTCCCTAGGATACAATTCCCCTTAGATACACATGGTAGTATACAGGGCACTTTGAGGTAGAGACCTTCAAACAAAATGTGGCTTAGTCAAGTTGAGCTTCATTTGGGAGCTTTCAAATCCCAGTTGTGATCTTGTACTCTCTTTCTGATCATGATTCTCTTACTGTAGAGAGTAGAAGCATGTCGCAGATCATATTCATCAAACTTTTTTTTCCATCTATGTAGTGTATCTTATAATTATATCTTAGAGATACAAAATCTTCGGTGTCGTTCTGATTCAGTCTTGGGAAGTCAGCTTGAGTGAACATATACTCCTTCTGATCTGCTCTCTTAACCATAATTTCCTTCAAATATTCATATCCATACCTTTTATCTACTGTCATCATCTAGAAACTTATAATCTTGATCCTAGAGTAGAGATCATATGCTGATGGACATCCAATATTAGCTTTGTAGAACCATTGACGATTGTCTCTCTAGTGATGAATCCCTAATTCAGCATTTTTGTCGTACTTCTGAATGCTTGGACTCCATACTTGAGGGATCATTTCATAAATGCCTTCTTACTCACACTGTGCAACTTTTATCTTTGACAACGATAAAGCATACTTCTTCTCTTCATTTCCATGCATCAAATACTCTAAGTTATTATAGAATAATTATCTCATTGGGATTTTTGCATTTCTACCAGGGAAGGCCTACTTGGTAAGTGGTTTGCTTAGATCAGTGTGGAATTGATGACATCAAATAACGTTACAGTTATACAATCATTTATACCGAATAAGTTACCCACTTTTATATAATTATTGCAAGAATTTGTACTTAATTGCTTAAAAATGTTATTTGCAGTAATTAAGGAGTGATTTATGAAGACATGCTAAAAGGCACATATTTTAGAGCTAAAACGATGATATTTGAATATTGCGGCATTATCCTACCAATACGTCGTATCTAGAAAAGAGATACGGCTTATCAGTGCCAACTCTTCACAAGAAAACGCGTACAAACAATTCCCAATACGGCGTATCACTCCTCTACCATACGCCGTATCCAGCTGGATAGACATTCAAAGATACGGAGATAATTATATTTTGGGAATGTATATTTTATTGATTATAAACTTTGTGCGCGCTCCAAGGAAAATACCCCAATACGCCGTATTGGCCTAGCTCAATACCGCGTATCTAGACTTTTTCAAACACTATAAATAGAAGACTCAAAAACGAGTTTTCAGGGTGCAAAATCATATTCTCCATACCATACACATAAAAGATGATTTTCTAAAGAAAAGAAGAGCAACCAAAGGTCAAGCATCAATCACGATTCCATAGAAGACACCGTGTAATTCCTATACTCTTGTAATCATTTAATTTTTGGTATCATTTGGTAAAACGTTTAGTTTACCTTGTTATTTTAATCCGACAGTGTATAATTACAATGGTTATGGCTAATACCCTAGTTTATTAGCCATATTAATGAAGATTTAATGTTTGGTTTGTTTTAAAATTGATTTCTTAATTTATCGTTGAAAGTTAATTATATTTAATCACAGGAACTTGTCAACGTGGTTTGAATATAGCGACCTATCATTCAACTGGTCTAGTATGCCTATACAAGTGAACTAGAGTACGGTGATAACACTCCATATCGGTTTATATTATTGGATCAAAAGGACACAAATAATGTTCTGATCTTTGTCCTTTAAATTACGAGCTTAGTTAGACCAACAAGTAACCCTAATGTTTCACAAGTTATGTTTTCATAGAATTAATCGATAAAGAGTTTGAATTGTGAACTACCAGTAATAAAATACCGTCCAACATAAGTTGGTACATTCCTGATAGGCTAGGATTGACAAGAACACATTTCATTAATCCCTAGATAGAATATAATTAAACTAAAAGGATGCTTTATGCGGATACATTAATTGTGACAAGATTCAACGTGTCTAGGTCTTAGGATGATGTCCCGCCTAAGTCTTAAGAATGATATGCCGCTTCGAGATAAGATATCATTGCACTAAATAAACAAACCAACGTTTAATCGGATTTAATTTGGCTAATATGGTTTTCTATCATTTGGTTTGTATTGCTATTTTATTTTCTGATTGTTTTCTTGCATGTTTATTGTGTTTAGATTTGATTAATGTCACCATAAAATCTATGCCAGTCTATCAGGCTAAAAACCCCCATTATAATTAGAAAACGTATATTATAACAACCCGTAATTTTCATCAATGTAATTATTCATCTATTAATTTAGATGCACTATAATATCCATCTATTATATATATCGCCTTTTTACAGGGAAAATTTTTGCTTTATCTCATTATGCAACGTAACTTGCATCTCTAAAGTAAACGAGCTCATGCAACCTCCACCAATGCTATCTATATCTATGTTTATATCTTGTAAACATCCTAATATGTCAAGTCTATATCTTAATATCTGGTATGTGCTTAATTACACATACCCTTTTCCATTAAAATCGGACAAAAATGACCAAAAACGTACCAAAAATACATTGTATTTGTATGTTTTCATTTATATTATGAAGGAAACGGATATCCGACAAAAGGACGAAAAACGAAGCCAAAAACGACAAAACCGAGCACGGAATGGAAAAGCGCGAAAAGACAAAGTCAAATCAAAGCCAAAGTCAACAAAAGTCAACCAAGTCAAGTCAAAGTCAACCGTCAAAGGTCAAAGCCGTAACCGAAGGAATGTTAAATGGGCCCACCCGTACCCATCTAATGGGCCGGGTCAGCCCATTTAAACATTACATGAAGAATTATAAGCCAAAAGTCTTATTAAAAAGCCCAATCCCTATTAAATCCATTACTGGCCCAAAAACTATACATAAGCCCAAAACACCTTTAACTCTCGTTAGTCCATTAGCCATGTTAACCCTTTGAGCTTAACTAACGTTAGTCCTTTAGGGACTAACTTTGCAAACTCAACATATAGCCTTGAGGACTATTTCTGCCAAGTCCTCAAAGATCTTTACACCACAAGGACTTTCAATGTAATACTTCCATATAAGATGAGGGGCCTCATTTGCCAACTTCCCAAACTTTACCCTGCATCTAATATCAAACAAAACAGAGCAACCTTTCCCGCCAAAACCCACTGTTTAACCATCCCTGTCCCCCCTCCTCGTTTACTGTTCACTATACTCCAAAACATCACTCTCTCATCCATCCCCACCTCACTACAAGCCAAGCCACCTTGGCAATCCTAGAAAAAACTATTGGGCAAAGGAAATCAAGGGTGTTGATGATACGGATTGGGCACCAAGTTATTTTGATGGCTAAGATTGAATTTGAGCTTCCACTCACACAAGAAACACAGATGCTGAGTCTCTCACAAAAGAAACACAAGAGTGAAGACCAAGACCTACTAGTATTAGTATAAATAGGCATTTTTTTATTTCATTTACCTTTTGTCGAATTTTTGTTTCTGCAATTCTTGTATTAACAAATATTTGTAACTTTTTAATATTGCAATTTACTTATCTTGTCTTTTAAATATCTGCCTTTTAAATACTTGCATTTTATTTTAATGAAATTTACAGTTTTACTTTAAATTATTGTCATTTACATTACTTGTTTTTAAATACTGTCTTTTAAGCTATATTATAAGCCTTTGATTCATTCAAAACTTATTTGAAAGCTTATTTCATTTTCTGTCAAAAAATCAAAAATCAAAAAAAAATCATAAGAATCTGTCCAAGAATTCATTGGAGCAAGGTAAATATTGGAAGGCATTGGTTTAGAGCTTCATGGGAAGCTATAGGAAAGTTTAATAAGCTGTTGAGAGCTTATTGTCTTGCCCAAAGCTAAGGACCTTTTGTAAGTCTCTCTTTTTCAATTTTTGCTTAAGTTACTGTAGCAGTGCTTATTTACTGTTTCTATTAGCTTATTTGTGCTTATTTATGCTTTTTCATGCTTATTTGTCTTTGTTTTATGCTTATATGTCCTTTGTTTTTTTTTG
>BQNB010147894.1:0-16377 GCA_026074375.1 Tanacetum coccineum
CCAAACCGGAACCGGTAAATCGGAACCGGTAAACCGGAACCGGTTTGGAATTTTTTTTCTTCTTTTTTCGTTGTTTTGTACACTATAAACGGAATAAACTTCAACTTTTATTTAATAAACCCAAATACATCAGAAACGAAATACATTGGAAAGGAAATACAACACAATGCAATGAAATTTAAAATATAACATCAACAACATAATGCAAGCGAATTAAAAATACAACATGCTAATCGAAAATTAGTACTCATCTTCGGTTTCTTCGCTGCTCACCATATCAAAACCGGTGTTGACCGGTTCGGTTTTCCGGTTTCAAACCGGTGCCGGTTTGAAAAACCGGTTTTTTTGTGCACCTCTACGTAAATTTCGCATTTTAATATATAAGATTATAAAGTGAAAGCTACTTCATATTGTTCTTTGAAATCAATCAAGACTTGGTTTGTTCATACATCACGTCTGACGATTGCACAGTAGTATTAAATTAAACTTATGGTAACGTAAACCATATAAAGTTTGTTAGTATTTTTTTATAAGTACACAAGTATGTTTGTTGCCTTATAAAGAATAACGAGGTTTGGAATCCGCGCTCCGCTGTAAAGCGTGAGGGACTAACTCTGAAACGGACCGGTAATCTCAACGGCTATTTTCGTAAATTGTCGATAAAAATATTTACGAAAATAGTCCCCGAGTTATCGGTCCGTTTCAAAGCTAGCCCTGTTTTTTATTTTTAAATATTAAAGTTAAAAAAAATTTAAAAAAATTAAAAAAATAACGGTCATTACGTAACGACAATTAGATAACGATCGTTAGTACAAACGACCGTTAGTATTTTTTTTTTAATATTAAGTTGGCTTCGCAAAATGTATAAGTTACATTTACCAAGGCAAATACTATCTATTGTTAAGGTGATACTTGACCCGTTTTCCTATTTGAAAATCGGTGACTTGGTAGTTGGGTTTTACATACTTTGCTAATGATGCAGGTTTGTTGCGTTCCTATTAAATTAATCTTTTACTAGCAGGGTATCCGCGCGTTACGGCGGCAAGTACCCTGTAACATTATTTCCGACGAACAATATTTTTAATTTCATGTTTTCCTTACGACATTTCGAAAAATGACAATTTAAGGTTTGAGTATCTTTATGTAATTGGTTATGTTTGATTTATGCTTTAATTGGTTGTAACTTATTTATATTGTACAATGTGACAATATTGTTGTACTCTTGAGTAATGAGTGTTTTCAAAGTAGTATTAATTATGTGTTTCAATGTATTTGTGTATTAAACGGTTGTAAATCTAGCTTTCTAACTTGTATCGCGATTAAAATTAAATGTTATACTTAATTTTTGGCATTAAGAAAGAAAGATAATGTAATAATATTTATTATTGTTTGCATTAAAGGTTATACAATATGTTTTAATAGTTGTATTACTTATTTTTTTTCATTAATAAAGAAAGGAAATGGAAGGAAATGAAAGGAAATCTAGTGTATTATGGAAGGAAAGTGTTTCCTCCCAATTTTGGTAGGAAAGTGTTTCCTTTCCTTTTCTTTCCTTTTCTTTAATGAAATAACTCGAGAACACAGCGTACAAGTTACTTCCGCAAGCTATCCATGGATCAACTAAGGTCCACGGAAGGTAATCCAGCGTCCGCAGTCACGATAACCGCGGATCCACCCTTGCCCGACAAGTGTCCCACTCCGGCCACTACAATTGTAGGCGAAATACTAGGAAACCCTAGTACTAGACTCCCCGATAAAAAGGGATCCTCTGACACACCAAAAGGTACAATTTTCTGACTCCTTCAAATACACACACATACATCTGACAACATGATTTTTTACTCTCCCGTCGGAGTCTAATCGTGGGGTCTGCCCCCACGGTAAGGCTAACGGTTTACTTTCATTGTGTAGGAAATTATCTCAATCACTTTGTTTAGTACAAGATCTAGCCTGAAGAGAGCTTAAAGGTCCAACCCAACAAGCGATCTAAGTCCATCTCATACCCCGTGACATATTTTGTACTAACAAGTTGGCGCCATCTGTGAGACCCGTACACAACTACGTTTCTCAAAATACTCACCATGAGCGAACCAGAAAATCTTGTTCCCACTTCGCCCACGTCGTCGTACGAAACACAGTGGGAAAAAGAAATGAGCAAATCTTAAGAGACCCAAATAGGCCAGCGTCCGAAGCAGCCTGTTGGATCCCTTACTGAATAGATCTTGAACCTTTAGCTTGCAAGGGGTTTGTTACTTTAGATAAATCCAAAGCAACAATAATAAAACATTGATTGAACACTATTGATTATGCGAAAACTAATCAGCAATGCTAAGAAGAACAGTATTAAGTAAACACAATAGATCTTCTATCAAACACACACTTTATATTATAACTTGAATCGTACTAGGTTACAAGCTATATCTGCTAATTAATCTCTATTGATCTATATCTATTGACTATGCCTAGGGTTCCTTTTATACACAAAAAAAACCCTAATGGGCTTACAAAACGCGTGAGGAGATAATGCATATCTATTCCTATAATAACTCATGCATATCTCCTAACATCACTAACTATTATATGCTAGCAGCACTAACTTACTACTAACAACACTAACTATACTAACAGTACTAACAATGTACTGGCAGTACTAACTATACACTAACAGTACTAAAGACTTAGTCTATTTTCTTCAATCTTTCTCAGCAACACTAAGTCTTCACTAGCAGCACCAATGTTGAACCAGCAGCAGTAAGTTGTAAAGTCTTCTAAAAACCCAACACAGCCCTCCAGGAATACTGTGACAAGTATTATCATCAGTTGTTACCAATAATAGCTAAAAAAGTCCATCAAGAAAAAGTGCAGCAAGAAAAACTGAAAGAAGTGAAAACCCGTCTTAATTTTGAAGGATGTTCCCAAAAAAACTCAAAGATCCAGGAAGTATCACAACACTCCGAGTCCAAGACACTGGATGTAAGAGATCTTAGGAGGAAGCTAAGGTCCGACGCTCCCGCAGCGTGTCCGGAAGTACTGAACGAAACCCTAGCGTCTTCTCCAGGATAAGACTTGATCGGTCGGAATCCCCTAGGCATAGGCCGGAAGGATGAAGGGATGGAGGAGTCTTTAATAGACTAGGAGGTAAAGGAAATATATTTCCAGCTATATAAAGAGGAGGGGACCATCAAATTTTGGATTCTTTTCTTTCAATTAGTCAAGCATTAAGGAAGTCAAGGTCGAAGAAGGCAAAGTCAAGCATTAAGGAAGATGAACTATCCCAAAAATGGGTGTGCGAAGAGACAGATCCCTTCACACCTCGTATCCGCTATTTCAAGCTTCTAAAAAAGAGTTGGATGCCAAACAACGTTAAAACATATGACGGAAGTGATGATTCGGAAGATCACTTGAAATTTTTTCAAGTAGCCGCAAAGGTGTAACGCTGGGTGATAAGTGTAGAATACACATATCCGTTTGTACCTAAAACAACCCAATTAAACCTAAAACAGCCCAAAAATGTCAAAAATATGCTTGTATTTGTGTTTGGTGTGTGCAGGTACGGATATATCTAAAATCACAAGAAAACAGTCAAAAATAAGCAAGCACGGACACGAGAATCAGAAGAGTACAAAAAGAAGCTAAAGAATCAAAGCCGAAGCCAGAAAAGTCAAGCCTCAGTCAAAGTCAGTCAAAGATGGTCAACAAAAGTCAACAAGACCCACAATATTCCATTTTAACCCTCTAAGTTTCACAAAAGTCCAAGAATAGCCCCTCTCCTCTTAATGGGCCTTAAAAACCCAAATGGGCCTCACCCGGATCTCAAAAGCCCACTTAACTTAGCCCTTTCCTTTTATAACAAACCACAAGGGCCAATCTTGCAATTCTCTAAAGTTATTTATAACTAAGAAAATGGAAAAGAGAACACAAGGACCAATTGTGTAAAATCTCCAATCTTATAACAGTTTTAACTGTCAAATAAACGCGCCAAAACCTTTTACTATTCACCCGTCGTCCCTAAGTTACCTTTTACTCAAATCAAAGGGGTTTCTCAAATTAAAGGGTGCGTTGGTCAATTCAAGGAGGCTCAAGTACAATGGCAGGGTCAAATGGGTTAAATCAAGAGTCTTACTAGCTCACACTCAAGAGGAGCCACGTCAACAATGGTGAAAGCACAAATTTATGTGGGTTTTACACTAAAATCACTCACAAAAGAAGCACAATGACAACCATAAGAGAATGACACGCTGGCAATCTTCAGGTGTCCACAGCTTGATCAAACGGCCACAATTGATGCTCAAATGATTGAAGAAATGATTGGCCAGGATTAAAAGGATTGGAGAGCAAGGCAAGAGGCTAGAAGAATCCAAGGCAGCCTATAAATAAGGCCTCACCTCTCACACACGCACTATCTAGGTTTTTAGTAATTTTTAGTCTAGCTTAATTTCGTATTTTTCTTAAATGTAATTCTCTTTTTTTTTGTAATGTAACCAGTAACTTTTATTAATGAAATTTAGTTTAAGTCATTCATAAGCTCTCTTTTCTTTATATTCAAAAAGCTCTCTTAATTAGCCAAATTGTCTCAATAAGCAAATAAGCTCATTTAAAGCTCTTTCAGTCTATAAGCTGAAATAGAGCTTATTTCAATTCAGTATTAATCTTACCTAAACCTTAAATCAGTTTAACTTACAAATATCATGGACCTTATTGGATATGAGCTTTTTGGAAGGGGATCTTAACTTGGAAGAGATCCCAAGGACTTATACCCTAGCTTATTAATAAGCTAGGGAGCTTGTAGCTGCCCTATTGGGAACCTTTTGTTTAGCTAAAGGTTCAAGTAAGTTTTCATTTACTTTTCATAATTTCATTTCTATCTTAATTTTAGCTTAATAGTGTAGATCTGCATTATTTGCTTATTAGGCTTGCTTATTGTTGCTTATTTGTGTTTTATTTAGTTAATTAGTCTCAATAGTTCATCTGTTTTTGACTTTCTTAGTTTGAATCTTAGTTTTTCATAAAATTGTCTTAAAAACCTCTAAAAAAACCAAAAATATAGTAAAATAGCTTAAGTCTTAGAATATTGCTTATCTAGTTGTTAAATCATGCTTATTAAAGTTGTTTTAATCTATTAATTGTCTGGTATTAAGCATTTGTTTAGTAGATTTCAAATTTAGTAGCTTAATCATAACTGTCATAGTAGTAAATGGGTGTTTGGTATAAGTGTGTTTGACCTCTAAAAGTCAATATTACTTGTGAAATTTGCTTGAGTCAGCTGAGTTTTCATTTAAGATTAGTTTTCATTTAGTTTTTATAAGTTAGAGTTCAAAATTTCAAAAGATATGGCTTATTAACTTTGTTTTTACACCAGGGCAATTTTTGACTATCTTTTTGCTTGTGAAACTTTGATCCAAAGCCCTTAAGGCTTAGATTTTGCTTGCACTTTGTCTATACACTCTAGTAGAGTGTGTCTAAGTGCAAGGTTTCCCTTAGGAAGCCTGCACTTTTGAGTTGCACTTGTGCATAGTGCACCAGTACTAACTACAAGTTAGTACTGCTGTCACAAGTTAGTACTGCTGTCACAAGTTAGTACTGCCACCTTTGGCTTAATTTTTAGTTAAGTAAGAATAGGATTTAGGATCTTAGATTCAAGTAATATTAAGTCTAGTTACAGCTTATTATAAAATTAATCTTAGTTTACATTTTCTAGCTTATTTTCCTAGCTTAATTTAGCTGTCAAAGTCAGTAAAAACTCTGAAAACACCAAAAATAGTAGGTTAGTAATTTAGCTTATTAATTTTCGAATCTTAGCTTAAGGTGGTAGAATTTATAGCTATTATAGGTAGATTATAAGTAGTTTAATAAGTCCTTAAAGTTTTAGAGTCTAGTTTAGCTTTTTAAAGTTTTTAGCTTATTTGGTTTTTGTGCTAAATGCCTTATTTTCTGAGTTTGCTTGTTTCCTCCTCATTTTCAGTAGTCTAAAAGTACTTTAAGCTCTATTATCTTTTCATTTTTAGGTTAAGCACATCATAAGCTCATTAAAACTTCTTTCCTTTTACATTTTGAACTAGTATTGAGTTTTTTATAGCTTATTTTCTAAAACCAAGGGTTAAACCCACTTTCTGAGATCAGCTGAAAAATAAGCTCTTATTGAGCTTAATTGTGGCTTTTAGGTACAAGTCCTTTCATTAAAGTTGTTCTCCTCAAGCTGTTCTACAACTTCTCTCTTTTAAGTTTTTCCTAAAAAGCACTTTTAGTTCTCACCTTATTTTAAGGCTTATTTGGACTTAGTTTGTTGTCGGGGTAGGAACTCAGGGACCATTCTTGTAATTTTTCTGTTTTAGTTGTTACTTAGTTAATCCTTGAAATGTTTTAACCGCCCCGTTGGCCTTAAGTCTTTTACACATAGTCCCTAAGTTAGTTTTTAATTAGTTTATTTAGTTTTAATTAATAATTAGGGTTAGGTTTTAATTAGTTCAATTAAACTTTTATAAAAAGATAAAAATTAGGGCTTTTATTTTTAGAAAATTTCTGCACATTTTCTTTAATTAGAGTAATTTTTATAAAATTTTTAGGACTTTATTTTTAATAGTTTTATAGTTTTTAATTCATATTAAATTCAAAAATAATCAAAAAAATGTTTTTCTTTTTCCTAAAATTTTCTTTTGTCTTAACTTAGGTTTAGAATTTTAGTTTACATTTTTAGGGATTAAAATTAGTTTACTTGCTTAATTGTCACATTTTATTTGTTTTTCGTATTAGTTTAATTGTTTTTAATTGTCCATTCTAATTGTTGCTCTAGATAATCAAATCATCCATTTGGTCATTCAAATCAGAATCCGGACTTAAACAAGGATTCAATTTCACTAGTCGTTGGGGAAACGACCCGGGTGATCATATTTGCCCGGTTTAATATACGTATTATATATTATATTATATATATTTTTGAGAGTGAATTTTATCAAGGGTAACTTGGTAATTTTCTTAATTACTCTTTTAAAGTATTATATTATATATATATTTTATTGTGTATAAAACTTGCAATCAGTTTTTGGCGCCGCTGCCGGGGACTAGTGTTTAAGATTCCTACGTTTTGTGTTTGTTGATTTGGTTTGAAGATCCTTTCACCCTAGAAAGTTTCATTCTTGTTTTTAATTACAAAATCCAAAAAAAATCATAAATATAAAAAGTAAAAAAATATTTTCCTTTTCTTTTTAGTATAAATAAAAAAAAAATAGAAAAATCAAAAAAAAAAAAATCTTCCTTTTTAATTAAAGAAATAAAAATCACCAATTGGTAAAAATACCAAAATATAACATTCTCAACAGAGGTGATATCATTTCAATTTCCGTTGAACTTGTTGGTTCCCAAATCGAACTAAAGATTTAACACTTGCCATTTGTGTCTCTACGAAGAACGGCTCACCTTGAAAAGCAATTTTCGAGAGCTACCGTGAAGTAGTTGATTATTTGGTTTAAGTCTCTTTCGTGTAACCGTTAAAATTCATTGTTAAAAAAAATGTAATATAAAGTTTTTCTTTTTGATTTTTAATTTTTCATTTTCTTATGTCGCATAAAGATAAGAGTTGAAAAAAAGTAACAAAGAGACATGTTCGTTCGCTAAATCATCGAAAGACGTCGACAACAACAAACTCTTCCGGTTGTTGTTGAAAATTTTGATTTAGAAGAACCAATTGTTAATCATAACATTGTTCCAATGGCCGAAAAACAACATAAGGCCCAAAATGTACAAGCACCAATCGGGGGTAGAAGATGCTATAGTTGTTCCACCGATCAATGCTAACAATTTCGAGCTTAAGCAACCTTTAATCAATCTTGTGCAAAGTAATAAGTTTACGGGTAGACAAGATCCTCACAATCACCTTCGATTTTTTAACAAGGTCACTTCAACGTTTAGACATCCCGAAGTTCCGAACACTCGATAAAGCTTTTGCTTTTTTCCTTTTTCCTAGACGGGGAAGCCCGAGATTAGTTTAGACAAGGAACCTCCAAGATCAATTTCACATGGGACGACCTTGTTTCAAAATTCATAAATCAATACTTCCCACCTTCAAAAACCACTTATTATCGGAATGAGATCATTACTTTTTACCAAAAACCGAATGAAACCTTTAATGAAGCATGGGAACGTTTTAAAGGGCTCCTTCGTCAATGTCCTCACCATGGCTTCTCGGAACTACACCAACTCGATACTTTTTACAATTCTTTGAATTCAAACAATCAAGATGCCTTAGATTCCGCCACGGGTGGCAATTTTTTAGACAAGATGCCTCAAGAAGGTTTAGCGATTATTGAAAGCAAGTCAAAAGTTCGTTACTCAAGAAGTCGTGCTAATGATTCAAGAGTGAGTACGGATGCTCCTCTTTCTAATTCTTCACCTTCTAATAATTCTTTCGATATGCAACAAATAGCCGCTTCTCTCAAGGATAAGATGACTATCAAGATGAACCAAATGATGAAAGCTTTAGTTGTTACTACTCCTGCACCCGTCAAAGCAGTTGAGGAGGTATGTGTCACTTGTGGATCAAATCACCATTTTAACCTTTGTCCGTTAACTCGAGGTGGAAATGATTTTCCCATTTTTCATGACAACATCCAACAATTTCAACAAACCGCAGCCGTAGGCAATTTTCTCCAAAGAAACCAACCTTCCAATTTGGCAAGTCAAATGAGACCACCGGGTTTCAATCAACCGAATGTTCAAAGCAACCAAGGAAACCAAAACCGTTACCAAGGAAACAATTTCAATTCGAATAAAAACCATGGAACAAATTTTAACCAAAACCGTCAAAACAACCAAAATCAAGTTTATCAAGCTCCACCATACCAACCACCAACTAATCAACCACCAATCAATCAAGTTTTACCTTACCAACCTCCAACAAATAATGGTCTCTAAACGATTTTGGTGGAGGGTGCTGGTTAGGCGTTGGAGATACAAAATAGGTGGGGTTGTGAGTGGCGGGTATTAAAGAATGTACAAAAGCCAAGAATCAGGGTTGCAAAATCAAATGACAATGTTACAAGTTTTTGTTACAAGCCTTTATATCACCAAGATTAAGCGCGCAAGACGTGTTGTGTGGCAATACAACCAAGCTTCAAGTTCAAGTACTTTACCAAGCAATACCGTACCAAATCCAAGGAATGAAGCCAAGGCAATAACAACTCGATGAGCGGAGTTTCTTATGAAGGGCCGTCCATTCCTATGCCTCCTCATTTGTTAATGCCGGAGGCGGTAGAGGAGACGTCAACGGATCCTGTCCCACCTCCTCTAACCCAAAAAGTTCAAGAGACAAATTCTCAAACAACAACAAAAGTGAATCAAGAAGGATATGTCAATTGTCCTAAAACATATGAACTTAAGCTTCCTTACCCGGAAAGAAGAAATAACTAGAAAATAGGGGGGCTAGGGGATTGGTGAGAGGGGAGCGGGGAGGGGGGGGAGGGTCAGGGGACGGGGTGGGTCGGGGAAGGGATGGGAGGGGGTGGTTTGGGGGGAGGGGAAGGTGGTGGGTGGTGGGTGAAGGGGGGAGGCCAAACAGCATTCATTTCAATATTTCTACTCTTGCGGATGCATGATTCTAATGCCGAAATATACACACACAACAAAATACGGTAAGGAGATCTTGCGGCTAATGGGAAGGAAAAACTTGGAAGGGGAGGACTTAGCTAAATACTGGTACGCCGTTGAGTGGAAAAAGTGATGATGCGAGAGAGGTGAGCGAGTGAGAGAGAGAGAGTGGCCCGAGAAATGGGAGATTCTTGTCTATTTACCATAACCATGTGATTTTTCGCGCAGCGATATCGCTCTGTCAAGGTGAGAGAGAGAGAGCCGATTTAGAGCTATATCAACGTAATATGCCCACTCCGTCTTTCATATTAGGGAGTTTACCAACCTCAGGCGCGTCAACCCAATGAATCTCGATAGCTAATCGTCAACTCTTATGTCGACGGATGGGATTTGTAAAGATGTGTTTGTTCCAGTAGGAAAGTTTACGTACCCGACCGATTTCGTAGTTGTTGATTAGCAGCCCTTGACGAACAAATTTCCTTTAATTCTAGGAGAAGACCATTTTACGACCGCACAGCTTTAATTGATGTTTACGACGAAAAGTTGATCCTTCGTGATGGAAATGAAAGTTTAACGTTGAACATGCAAAGTGAAAAATCAAAACTTAATGGTATTCAAAGAGTTGAATCAATCAACATGATTGATATTTTTAACGTTCCGAATTACATTGGTTTAAGGACTATTTTGCTCGAAATGTATAGTGGCAGTCCACTTATTCAATCCGATGATTCCTTTCCTAGTTCTTCTCCGATGAAGACTAGTGATTCTACTTTCGAGGAATTCACCGATGAATTCACTCTTCCTAATTCATTACCACCGGGTGATGATGTTTTCATTCTTAAAAAGGACTTTCAAGAAGATACGTTTCGAATATTTCAAAATCCCTCTTTCGAATATTGTTGAATAATTTCAAATCTAGCAACATGAATCCTCTCTTTGAAGAAAACGATAAGGATGTCAAGATTAAGTCTTCTTCTTCCTTCACACTTACTTCACCGGAAGTAAGTGAATTAGAAGCTTATCTTGAAAAAGATTCGATTCCACCAAAGGAATTGATCTTGACCCCCGCCCTCCAACACTTGATGTTTTCAAGTAGCAATCCTACTTTCCACTTACCGGAGAGAAGGATCGTTCAAAGAAGATGTCGATGTTTTTCTCGTTGATCCGATTTGTATGGAAAATGATGTATCGTGTTTTGATAAGAAGGAAAATCCTTTGTCTTTTAGCAACATACTTGCATAAGAAACCAAAACCTCCTTAAGAAGTTCAAAAAGTTGAGATGAAAGACAACGAAGTTTCAAGTGAAATACCAATCGATGTCATTGCTATGCTGATACAAATCACTTTTGATAATCCGATTGATTTCAATGATCATTTTTCCAAACCAAAGGACTTGAAAAAGGACTTAACCGTTTCACTTGATTCCAACGAATCAAGTATTTTACCACATCCTTTTTTAGATTCCGACTCGCCTTTCACTGCGGAGTTGTCGGCTAGTATTAACTTGAATTCTCTCGGAAACGAGGACAAAGTATTCAAACCAGGTATACTAGTTTATCATGTCATTCATGATAAAAATCTTGTAACATTGGAGGAGAAGTTAAAAGAGAACATTTCCTCCGGGACTCTTTTAGTTTTCAAAGAACCATCATTTCTTCTACCTCCGCCAGAACCTCCAGATGAATGTTTGAAGAATGCTGTGCTTAATTTCTACCAAAACAAGAAGATGTTTCCTCTAAATGTTGAAGATGTCAATTCCTTCACATTTACCATTTGGATTTTTCTTCCACATTTCACTTATTCCGAGGAATCACCTTTGATTTTCTCCTTTCAAAGTGAGAATTTTGTTTTTGACCCCAGCATCGTCACATTTAATAATCCAGTGGCAGTTTCAATAAAAGTTTCTATTTGCTCTCCCTAAGGACAACTTAATTCAGGGATCGAGTCGAGCTTGTGACTCGGTGACCAAAAACAAGCCGCTTCGTGGGAGTTCACCCCATGCTTATCCTTTCTATTTTCTTTCTATTTTCTATTATCCAATGTGTGGTGTTGAGAGAGGCTTGTACTCTTTTCGATTTCTCGATGTTTGTTGCTTGTTTGTTGTGATTTATGCAGGATTCAACCCAACAATTTCTAAAGCCTCTCGTGTCCGGTTGATTTGTCCCGTTCAACTCGAGTTTCTCATCCTTTGTGTGAAATTAGTTTGGGGAGATCCGATATCCTTTCATCATAATCGATTAAACGTTTATCTTTGCATAACTCATAAACGGCTTAGATTTTCGTAGAGACCCGACTTTAAACATTGAGGACAATGTTTCGTTTTAGTTTGGGGAAGGGAATCTATCGATTTGATGTTGCTTGCTTATTGTTTTGTTCTCACGTACTCGTTTTCCCACAAAAATAGCAAAAAATTTAAATTTTTAGTTATATATATAAAAAAAAATTCTTAAAAAAAATATATATATAGAATATATATATATATATATATATATATATATATATATATATATATATATATATATATATATATAAGTGTTAAGACAAAAATGTAGGTTTTCCGTTGGTAAGAATAAGAAGTAATTTTTTGGACGCCGATTGGAACGTGTAAGAGTTCTAGCTTTCTCCCTTAACAATTAATGATGATAGTTTGTGCTAGTCTCACGTAGACTTTAAACATGCTAGACTTGAATCATTAGTAAATGAAGGCTTGTGCTAATCTCAAGTAGATTTTAAATATGCCGAGTTGGAATTTATATAGGCTAAGTGTTCGCGAATTTCTTTATTAGAGATTTTAAATTGCGAAGAACAAGAAATGATAGTGTTATTTATAAGTCATGACATTAAACGTAGAATAATTGGTTTTCTTTCAAGCTCATTTGTATTAATTGTGGCTTTTTCTCCCATTAGCTTGTTTCACCTCTATATATAAATAAATAGAGTTGTATGGTTTTTTGGTTAATAATTAGCTAATAGAAGTTTTCTTTAGTTCCTTTGTGATTAGGATGAGTACACATCAGGAATACTTAATTTGGCATATTATATGTATTATAAAAAGAAATATTTTGCTTATTCCTTAAAGAAGAGCCTTAGGGTAATGATAAGTAAAATTCAATAATAATCCAGACTGATAAAAAGTTTGCTGCAATCTGCCGGCTCACAAACCGATGTTACAAGCAGCTTCTAAAAGAACGAGGAAGTTAACCGAAGTCAAAATATGATGCTACCATCTTGTCGGCAGGCCCGTGACGATGTTGTAGCCTTCTAAAGGACTGAGTTAAATAATTGTGCATAATTTCTGTCTACTTTGTGCTTAAAGAGCCTAAGGTATATGGGGCAATAAGATTGTGGTTCAGATCAAGTCTTAAAGAGCCAAAGAGTATATGAACATGAATGGACCATTGCTTAAGTTAGCCTAATAAAAGCCAAATTTTGGTTGCCTATTCGATGAGGGACTTTATTCTTGATAACATTTGATCTTTTGAAAAGGGCTAGGAGCTAATTATTGCGTTCTTACCATTACGCTTTATTTTTAGAATTAATAAATATCGAAACAAAAGTCTTAAAGAGCCTACGGGTATATGACTTAAGTAAAATCTTGAGATACAAAAGTAGGATTTGCGGGAGGAAAAGTAAGTACACAATTAGTATTTATGAGTAGTATTAGTGTCATGACTTGTAATTAACAATGATCTTGTTTTTAAGCTTAGCATGGGAAAAGTGAAAAATCAGGGATGATAAAGTTATCTTTTAGACACTTAATTGTGCTTTTTATTCTATGATCCTAAAAGTTACCAATGAGGTAATGAAAACAATACATTATGTCAACACAAATAAGTTGTAGTTAGGTAGTTATTTATCGAGAAAAATTATAAAAGGAGAAAAATCTTTGAAAATGGGAAATCCGGTAGTTTTTAAACTTTGATCTCTTTATCTCTCTACAAAAATCGATTGCTACTTTTCAAAGTTTAGTTTGAGGAAAAAAAAAGTTTTGAGGTATTTTGGTTATAAGCATGTGATATAGCGTGAGGATACACAATCTTTAGTTTGGGGAATTTTGGATAGTGTAGAATACACCATATCCGTTTTTACCTAAAATAACCCAATTAAACCCAAAACAGACCCAAAATGGCATAAATATGCTGTATTTGTATTTGTGTATGCGGGTAAGGAATAAATTCAAAAATCACAAGAAAAACAGTCAAAAAGAAAAACCCAAGCAGACGGACACAGAAACAAAGAGTACAAAAAGAAGCCAAAGAATCAAAGCCGAAGCCAGAAAAGTCAAGCCTCAGTCAAAATCAGCCAAGAAAAATCCTAAAAATCAGTCAAAGATAGACAAATCCTAAAAATGTTTCACTTTGGTCCCTCAACTCTCACTAAAGTCCAAAAATGTCCCCTCCTCTAATTGGACCATACCCGGATCATAAAGCCCAAAACAAAGCCCACTTTCCTTTTATATCAACCACAAGGGCTAATCTTGCACTTTTCGAAAGTTATTTATAACTAGAAAATGGAAAAGAGAACACAAGGGCCAAATGTGCAAACTCCCCAAAGTTATAACCAATTTAACTGTCAAAAAGAGGCGCGAAAACAATTTACTGTTCACCCTTCGTCCCTAACATTTAACCCAGGGTAAATTAAGGGGCTTTTGAAAATTAAAGGGTGCGATTGTCAATTCAAGAGCTCTCAAGAACAATGGCGAGGTCATATCAGTCAAATCAAGGGTTACTTAAGCTCCCTCTCAATCAAAGGCCACTTAGCAATGGAGAAAGCACAAATTTATATGGGTTTTTGTGCTAAAACACTCACAAAAGAAGCACAAATATATCCATAAGAGAATGACATGCTGGCAATCTTCAGGTGTCCACAGCTTGATCAAACGGCCACAATTGATGCTCAAATGATTGAAGAAATGATTGGCCAGGATTAAAAAGATTGGAGAGCAAGGCAAGAGGCTAGAAGGATCCAAGGCAGCCTATAAATAGGGCCTCACTTCTCACACACACACCATCTAGGTTTTTAGTAATTTTTAGTCTAGCTTAAATTTGTATTTTTCTTAAATGTAATTTTCTTTTTTAAGTAATGTAACCAGTAACTTTTATTAATGAAATTTAGTTTAAATCATTCATAAGCTCTCTTTTCTTGTTATTCAAAAGCTCTCTTAATAAGCCAAATTGTCTCAATAAGCTAATAAGTTCATTTTAAGCTCTTTCAGTCTATAAGCTGAAATAGAGCTTATTTTAATTCAGTATTAATCTTACCTAAACCCTAAACCAGTTTAAGTTACATTTATAATGGATTCTATTGGATATGAGTTTTTTGGAAGGGAATCTTAAATTGGAAGAGATCCCAAGGACTTTTACCCTAGCTTATCTAATAAGCTAGGGAGCTTGTAGCTGCTCTTAATTGAGACCTTTTGTTTAGCTAAAGGTTCAAGTAAGCTTCTCTTTTCCTTCTTTTCTAAATTTCAGTTTAAAATTCTTAGTTATAGCTTATATGTTTATCTTTGCTTATTTGCTTAATCTCTTTGCTTATTAGTACTTATTTGCATTTTATCTAGCTTAATCATCATAGTTTGTTTAAACTTGTTTTTAACTTTCTTAGTTTTGAATCTTGAGATTTACATATATTGTCTTAAAAACTCTATAAAAAAAAAAACCAAAAATATAGTAAAAATAGCTTAAGTCTTAGATTTTTGCTTTCTAGTTTTTGTGAAATTTTCATGCTTATTTAAAGTAGTTTTAATCATCTGGTTAATTGTCTGGTAAAGCACATTGTTTAATAGATTTCAAATTTAGTTGCCTAATCAAAACTGTCTTAGTCTTAAAGGGGTGTTTGGCATAAGTGTGTTTGACCTCTAAAAGTCAACATTACTTGTGAAATTTGCTTGAGTCAGCTGAGTTTTCATTTAAGATTAGTTTTCATTTAGTTTTTATAAGTAAAAGTTCATCTGCGCTATGTGATCTCTAAAGATATGGCTTATTATCTTTGTTTTTACACCAGGGCATTTTGTCTTAGACTTTTGGCTGTGGAAATTTTGATCTAAGCCCTCTAAGGCTTAGATCTTACTTGCACTTTGTTTAAACACTCTAGTAGAGTGTGTTTAAGTGCAGGATTTCCCTTAGGAAGCCTGCACTTTTGAGTTGCACTTGTGCAAAGTGCACTAGTACTAACTAAAAGTTAGTACTGCTGTCACTTTTGGCTTAAGATTAAGCCAAGTAATCTTAGGACTTAGCTTTTCAAATTAAGGTAGTATATAGTTTAGAGGTAGCTTAATATAGATTAGGTAATAGATTTAGATTTATTGCTTATTAGTTAGCTTAAGTTGCTGCCAAAATCCACCAAAGTGCACCAGTACTAACTAAAAGTTAGTACTGCTGTCACAAGTTAGTACTGCCACCTTTGGCTTAACTTTTAGTTAAGTAAGAATAGGATTTAGGATCTTAGATTCAAGTAATATTAAGTCTAGTTACAGCTTATTATAAATTTAATCTTAGTTTACATTTTCTAGCTTATTTTCCTAGCTTAATTTAGCTGTCAAAGTCAGTAAAACTCTGAAAACACCAAAAACAGTAGGTTAGTAAGTTAGCTTATTAATTTTTGAATCTTAGCTTAAGGTGATAGAATTTATAGCTATTATAGGTAGATTATAAGTAGTCTAATAGGTCCTTAAAGTTTTAGAGTCTAGTTTAGCTTTTAAAGGTTTTTAGCTAATTTGGTTTTTGTGCTAAATGCCTTATTTTCTGAGTTTGCTTGTTTCCTCCTCATGTTCAGTAGTCTAAAAGTACCTTAAGCTCT
>BQNB010147895.1:0-16377 GCA_026074375.1 Tanacetum coccineum
CCATGTAGCGACTTTCGTCTTGGCACATCCCAACCTCGCGGCTAAGTGACCAGGCTTTTGACACCTCACAGAGACTAGTATCGAGACTCACGGACCATCGGTTTCAAAAACTCGTAGGTTTCCCTTTTACACATAGCTTATTTAGAAAAATCACAACTTAAAATAAAATAGTCTTAGTTCGAAAACATATTTAAATTTAAGAAAAATAGATTTTCTCTATATTTATTAAATCACATTTATTGCACTTAACATTAATATAACCATGATGCAATTGAAATCCTCGACTTTTTTGAAGGCTGCAACATCGGTTGTGAGCCGGCAAGATGCAACAAACTTTTATCAGTCTCAGATTATTACTATGTGTCTTATTTAGAAGACTGCAACATCGGTTGTGAGCCGGCAAGATGCAATAAACTTTTATTAGCCCACAATTTTTTTATTATTCTTGTTACCTTAATTTTTTTGTTACTTTATATTACCATGATATAGAGAAATATTTTTTTTAGAAAATTTAAGTATAAATTTGAACTAAAATTATTGATATCATTCATACTTCAAAAATTGTTGATTTAAGTTTAATTTCCGAAGAGAGCACGTATTATTAGTCCGGTTAGAAATTTATGGGAGAGAAAAGCCACAAACTACACTTATGAGCTCTTAAGATTTCCAACTAATCATTGTTTAGCATCCAACTCATACTTAACTCTATCATTTTTCGTTCTTCGCGAATTTAAAATAGTTAGTAAAAAGATCCGCGAATGCTTAGTCTAATAGTTAAAGAACAAGCTAGAGCTCAACATGCTCGATCGAGTCAAAATTTATTCTTATTCTACCCAGCAGGAAAGTCAACATTGTGACAAAACAATTATTTTATTTTTGAAAAATTTTAATTTTTTTTTCATTTTTTTGGTATTTTTGGTGGTAAAAACGGGATTACGTGAAAACAACGACTGTAGGTACAATCAAATCGATAGATCCCCCCATAGTAGAACTGAACATTGTCCTTAATGTTTTAAGAAGGGTCTCTACGTAAATCTAAAGCCGTTTATTAAGTATGCTCAAAGATAAACGTTAGTCGATAAAATTAGGATATTGGATTCCCATAATGAAGTTGAGGATTTGAAGCTCGAGTGAACGAAGGACAAAACCACATGTACGAGTCTTCACAATCCAGGCAATCCTGGACATACAACAAAAACCACAAAACACGAGAAAGGTAGAGGCGAGCCTCCTCACAACACACTTATTCATTACTACTATTATATTATGATAAGCATGAGTTGCCACCCACGAAGCGCTTGTTTTAGGTCACTAAGCTTGACCCGATCCCCATACTTGAGCTGGTCAAGGAGGATAGAAATGGAGAAACGGAACATCCAAGATAGGAATGTCCCATCCAGAAATCATCATCGGGCTTTCAGAAATGAGCTGGAAAGATTTAAAGCCCCGATGAGATAAGAGATGAGAAGATTTCTCCTCATTAGAAGCAAGAATACCAGGATTGAAAACGTTGTCCTCATTTTCGGATGAAAATGGGAGCAAAGTGTCAAACACTGGAGAAAGAGGATCACGGATGAATGAGATAGAAAATTCATTCGGTGATAGAAATCTCTTGGATTGGACTTCAATGAATATCCCTGGATCAAAAATCTTATTTCTAGTTCTGGAAGGAAAAGAAACTACAAGGTCGGATCCGAGGGAATCTGTAACATTTCTCATTTTCAGATTATTTACAACTTTAATAAATTCCATTATTTATTTTTAGAGTTTTACGCGTTCGCTTTTAATTATTAACTTATAGTTAAATCGCGTAAACTAAAAATCAACGTTCAATGTAAACGGACATCAAACAAATTAAAGTTTACATCAAGCAAGTGTTATATGATTATTAGGAGTATAATTTATAACTTTTTGTAATTTATTTTTGTTGGTTACGTAAAACGCTTACGTTTCGCAATAAATTACATTCGGTCGTACCCGGAAGCACCAATACCTATCTATACTCAAACAAATACCCACATTTATACCCAATACTCAAAATTAACTTATTTTGCTTACTTATATCCCCCTAGAACCGGACATGAGTGTTTACACAAGAAAGAAATGCAAAACTTCCACAAACTCCTTTTCTACACATGTTAATTCTTACATGAATGTACCTTAAGCACATGTATCAAGTAATTGGCTTGTCAAGAGTACCCTCCTCCTAGGGAGGAGGAGAGCTCTTACACCTTGTCCTTGAAACCACCTAGCATCCCATGGTATGTTTAAGGTTGTTTAGGGTTTTCTTGCACATTATAAAAGGAAAGCCCTAGGTAACTAACTTATACTCTTCCCATTTACAAGAAAAATACATCAAACTCCCTCCCCTCACCTCAAAAACCCACGACATATTTATGGTGTGCTAGGGTTTCATTTTAATTTTGCATCCAAGGCATTCCAAGTGTTCAAGTGTTCATTCTAAGGTTACCTAAGGTTACTCAAGGTGTTAACAAGCTTGGATTCGGGTTTAACAAGGAATTATCAAGAAAACATATTTAGGGTTTTCTTGATTAGGGTTTTGATTTTGATGGCTTTGGGTAGGGTTTACATCTTGTTTTCATCATCCTACTTGTCTTCTAAAAGCATATTTAAATATACATGGTCATTCTCTTCTTTCATTTCTATTGTGTACATACTTGTTTTGTATAGTTAATCATCCACCCTTAGATTCGATTTTTAAGTTATCTATTAGTTGGTTTTATGAATTTCATAATGAACAAGGACATGAAACATTTAGATGCGCTAATAACATGTAAGAAAACGGTATAATACTTGATGAAATTATGGTGCAAAAGTTTCCTAAACAAAAAATGATTGATAAAACTAACTTTATTCATATAAAAACCCTAATTACAGCTTATTAATACTACTGTTGGAAGTAGAACCCAAAAACCCATAATAGTTATATTTTATAAAATAAATACTCCTTACAAGGTTCGTGAATCATGTAAGGAACTCGAAAAACGGATAAATAAAACGAACAAGTTACGCATTTAACAAGTAATATATAATTAATTCAATAAAAACAATTTTTAAACTGTTATGAACAGTAAATACTACTGTTCATGACAGGGAAATAAAATTTTCATAAATAGTACTATTTTTATAAATTCCTTAATACGAATCCACGGACATAAAAGAACTCGAAAAACGGAATATAACGAACAGTTACGTATTTTACAAGTTGTATAAATTAATTATATAAAAACCAAACTGTATATGAACATAGAAAGTTACTGTTCATCAGAGTTACAATCTTATAAATATGATATTTTGAAAAAAATTTAAAATTATCTGTAATACTAAACCAAGGAATAAAGGAACCTCGAGAAAACGAAATTATAATGAACGAGTTATGAATTTAAACAAGTCCACGTATAATATAATGTCCTTAAAAAATAGTGTTTTTTAAAAACTCTAATGAACAGTAAAGTTACTGTTAATCAGAGGTATAAAACTTATATAAAATATGATATTATTGATAAATTTTCCTTAACACAAAACCTGGACAAAAAAGAAACGATACAAACGGAGACGAAACGATAAGAAGAAATGAGTTTTTAAAAATCGCAGCGTACTACTTTTATTTTTATACAGATCTTTTAAAAAACAATTAATATTTAAATAATGAAATATCATTATCTAAATCATGACATTTTTACAAATGATGCATTAATAAATAAAAATAAAATATGTTCTTTACTGGTACAAATTACATATACTTTTTAATTAACAAAAGTATGAGTTTAAATCATTAATCCTACTTTAAAGATTTAATAAAAACTAAAAGGTGTGGAGTGACTATAACGACATTGAAATTTTATTTATATATTATACCATTATACTCATAATAATACTCATGCACGGCCTAAAATTAATTAGGTTGCATTCGGATTGCCGAGACGATTTACTTATTTGATTTAGATAATCAATCATTCACTTACGGTGAGTTCATAGAGCCCCGCTATTTACAGGCAATTATATTTGTTTTGCAACTTTGGTAGTGAGAAACATGCATTGAGTTTTACATTTGAAATTACGACAAGTACACTTTTAAACATATACGAGTTGGACCTAAGTAGCTAAACCCACTATTTGATTTGCCCACTATCATGAACATGTCAATTGCTAGTTACGAGCGCGAATATTATGAAATAACTAATTGAGTGGATTGACATCCCCGTACGGAGTGAGTAGCGCTCATCCATTTTCGAAATGTACAAAACCCACAACGTATACAAGACGGAACAAATTGAAAGTAGCTGGTTTGAACATCTACACGGTCACAATTTGTGCAATTAAATTGCATAACACATATGCCTGACTTGCGGAGTCATGGCTAACGTAGGCACATTCGTAATTACTTTTAAAAGGATATATAGTATAGTATTACCAAGTCTTACATCGGAAATCTTGTTGATCCTATTTTATGACATTTACTAAACCTTTGTATTCACCAACTTTAATTGTTGGAACGTTTTAAAAGCATTTTTTTCTTCAGTCAATAAGGTGACGAGAAACAAGGATACATTGGTGGTCATCATTTTTTTTTGAGTCATATACTATCAAGGAATTGGAAGCATTACATTTTGGGAAATATTTGTTATGTTATCCATAAAGATCTTTACTATTTTCATAGATGAACTATTAAAGGCTACGACAATTGTATACGTAACAAGGTCATAATTTAATAATCCAATGTAACAATTTAAAAAAAACACTCATATAGAGGTCGTTCTCCATATCTCGTGCTGTGATGCTATGAAGTAACACTCCCAACCCATATTACACTGCGACCCAATTTGAAGGGGTGTTACAGATTGGCATCAAGAGCCTAGGTTATAGAGAACCAGGTCAAATGTTTTAACTTGGACCTATAACCATTTTCCAAACATTGCATCATACGAAAGTTTTTCACGGGAATTACCACAAATACTATGAGTTGCATTAGTTTGGTTATGGCTAATATGTTTTTCATGATATGTATACATGTTTATATGATACTACATATAAACTATGATGGTCCCAAATATAAATATACTTATATAAGTTAATTATTATTTTCCTGCAGTCATGTCCTACCTGCATCATCCGCTGTCCACCTATACCTCTGAGAACACTGACTACCGAACCGAGGGAGAGCCTTTGGGGAGCCAATTAGGAGATACCCGATGGAGGTGTAAACCACAGTCATTCGTATACGGATACGAAGGACTTCCCGACTGGCAGCCAGTAGAAAACCCAACCCACCATCCCTGACATATGTGCCTGGACCTGAGCAACTCACCTCATCCCCTGACTATGTGCCTGGTCCTGAGCACCCACCATCACCCATCGTGATACGATATGTGTTTTCCCGAGCCCTAGAGTACCCCGAGTACTTGGTAACCATTCGGAGGATGAGGCACCCATTGAGACCCGCCTCAACCCGCTATGCTATCACACCCGTTAAGCCCCTCCTCACCAAGGCTATGTACGTGATTCTGATCTAGAGGAGGACTCCGAGGAGGATGATAAGTGCTTAATTACACATATCTTTTACCTCTAAAAACGAGCTTAAATGACCCAAAACAGACAAAAACTGCCAAATATATGTTTGTTTTGCATTTGTATTGTGCAGGAAGTGGATATCAACAAAAAGACAGAAAACCAAGCCAAAATGACAAAACTGAGCATGGAATGGAAAAGATTGTGCAAAATCAAGGCCAAAGTCCAAAAATGTCAAAGTCAGAGTCAATACTGAAGAATCAAGCAGTCAAACCGGGATCCGGAACGAAAGAATACCTGTTTGAATGCCAACTTAACCATCTGATTGGCCGGAAAGCCCAATATATAAGTATGAAAGACCTGTAAAGACCAAATGGGCCCTCAATCAATTACAACAGCCCATTTGTGTGCATTTGACAAAGACTGTGAAGACTTTGAAGGCCCAATCCTAGCCCAGTTACAGCCAATCCCAGCCATTGTACACACAAAACCCACTTCATAACCTTATTGGGCTTGAAAAAGCCCAATAACCAAACCTGTACTCAATTGGGCCCAATACAAGCCCAATAGCCCAAAACATCTTTTTTTTTTTATAAAACTCAAGGACCAAAAATGTAAATTTTAAAAACTTGTTTTATAATTAAAAATGAAAAAAAAATAAAGAAAAGGGGCCAAAGTTGCCAAGTTTTAAAAGTTGTTTTATAAAGAAAATAGAAAAATACAAACACAAGGGCCATTTTTGCAAATTCCCAAAACTCTTTTTATTTCTTTTTAGTTATAAACAGCAGGGACCAAATTTGCAATTTGCCAAAACTCTTTTTTCTTTTAGTTATAAACCACAAGGGCAAAAACTGCCACTTTCTAAACTTTGTTATAACTAAAACCCGGCTCAAAAGAAATGAAAAAAGAGAGAAAGATAGAGGGCCATTCTTGCCTCTTCCCCGAAGATCCCTTTTAAACCTTCGACCCACTGTGTACCTTAACCAGCCTTCGCGCCAAAACCATACAACCCCTTCCCACGGTTTACAGCTCACCCCATCCCCTCATAGTACACTCCCCATTAAAACTACACCCTTTCCCACCTCCCACTAGCAATTGAGACCTGCCATGTTGGCAATCCCTGAACATATGATACATCGATGGCTGAGATTGTGTATAAAGTAGCACAAAGTGATCCAAGAGTCAAAAGAGTGTGCAAGGGTTCCTACTCTCTCAACTAGCACAAGTGAAGCACCAAAGACAGACTTGGGACTTATATAAAAGGAAAAAGAACAAGTCAAAGAACCACACCCTGTTTTTTTTAGTTTAATTTTAATTTAAGTATTTCTTTTAAGCATTATTGTACTTCAGTTGTATTTTAAAAAGTTTATGTTGTAATATCTTAAATTTTAATGAAAGTTAAGAGTTTTTCTTTGAAAAATTGAAATTTGTCACTGTCGAAATTTAAAGATTAATATAAGCCTTTTAATTCTGTTTAAACTTATGTAAGAGTGTGTTAAAGTGATTAAACCCCACTTATAATTACATTTCTAAGCTTTCCTTTCACTAAAATCAGTTAAAAAACACGTTATAAGGACAATAAAACCAGGGGGGTTAAAAATCTTTTTTTATAAAATAAGGAGTGTTTGGTTTAGTCCCAAAATGGGTCATTTTGGGTTTGGTATGGGTCAAGCTCACTCAGCCAACTTTGGCTGAGTGTGTAGGGGTAATCAAACCACTTAAACCACCATTTTTAGTTTTAAAATCAATTTTTAAGTGTTCTCTATTTTCTGTCAAATTTTCAATAAGCTAATTTGAGCTTAAGTGCTCAAGCTGCATAAGCAGCTTAAGCACATTGTTTTTGTGCTTTTTGTTGTTGTTAGTAGCCAATAAACCCACCCCTTGCTCTGTCATATTACCATAAGCCCATGTTACTTTGTATGTATGTATGTATTTTTTTTGAGAATAGCCATTTTTAAGCCCATTATTCAGCAGTTTTAATTAAGCCTTAGGGCCTCATATTTTGAATATAAGCTCATTTACATGTCCTTTTTATCTGTTTGTGATTGATTTTAGGTAATAAGCTCTTAAGAGCTTATTTCAATAAGCTCAAAAACCCCCCTTGTTCACTGCCTAGCTTACCCTGGTGCTGAGCACCTAAACTCAGCCTACTTATCTAGCTTATTTTGTATTAAGCACTTAGGATTTTTAGCTTTTTATTGTAGCTTATTACTAGTTCTTTGAATTCCCAAGCTTTCTTAGCTTAACTCACTCTTTAGCTTAGCTTAAATCTAGCTTAAAGTAGCACTTTTTCTGTTTTTTATATAAACTGTCACATAGCTTATTTCCTAAACAGCTTATTTTAGGGCTTATTCTAGATACCTTAGCTTATATTTAGGACTCCCCTCTCCCTATTTATCTATCCCCCTTAGTTTCTAGCTTATTTGTTGGCTTAAACCCCAAAAGGAAAGAAAAATAAGCTCATAAGCTTATTTAAGCTTTTGCAGTCCAAAAAGCTACTTTTCTAGCTTATTTAGTTCATTTCAGCTTATACTCCTTTTGTAAAAAATGTTCTCCTAAGTCCCCTTAACAGCTTTGCTTCTTTAGCTTTTTGCTAATAAGCACTTTGGACCCTTCTTGTAATCGGGGTCCACTTCAGGGACCATTTGTGTAATTTTGTCTTTTATAGTTACCACTGTTAGTCCCTGTGGTTAGTTAGCCTGTTACCCCGTTAGTCCTTATAGTTAACCACAGTTAGTTTATTTAATTTAAATATTTAAATTAGGTTTAGATTTAATTAGTTTAATTACTTTTAATTTAATCAGTAACTTTTGGGCGTTTTTATATTTTTAGAATTGTTAACTTTTTCTTTATTTAATTTTATTTTTTCAGAATTTTTATAACTTTTATTTTTTGTCTTTTTCTATTTTCTTAGTTTTAATTAGTAGTCTTTTTCTATTTACTTAGTTTTAATTAGTATTTAATCTTTATAAATTCATAAAAAATCAGAAAATTAATAAAAAAATATTTTTCTTTTTTTGTAAAATTTTCTTTTGTCATTTAGTGTCTAGGAAAAATATAAAATTTAGTATAGGCTCAATTTTTCTTAAATTTCAGTCTTAGACCCGTTTTACCGGGTGCGTTTTACCGTTTCTTTTCGTTTTACATTCAAACGACTCCGTTTAGTTTCTAGTTTTTCTTATTTCTCAAATTAAGTTAATTAGGAGTTTAATTTGATCGCGCGTTAAGAGTGATTAGAATTTAGCATTTATTTGTTTATATTTTTTAAATAACTTAGGTTTCCCGTGATACCTGATTCTAGTTCCCCGTTATTTGGTAGTATAGATTTAATTTTAGGACTTCCCTATAACTAATTTTGTTTCCCGTAGTTTTTAAGATCCCCATTTCCTTTGCTTGTTTTCCCGTAGATTAAATTAGGTTTTATTTAATTAACTTTAGTTTTATTATATCAGTGTTCCATCATATAATTTCCATATTTCAATTTACTCATCACAAACCAGGATAAATTTCAATCTGAGCCTCGTTGGGACATACGGACCCGGGCAATATCTCCTTCCGGATATATTTTTATCATGTTGAATTTTCTTTATATTTTATCTACTAAGTAAGTCTTGACTTTTTGCCTGGTCAAGGGTGAGAGTTTGGATCATGTCCTAGTATTTTATATATACTATCAGACTGTATCTTCGATTGGATTGTTACTGCAGCATTGTTACCACGTTAACCTGTTTTTACCCCCAAATACCAAAAAAATGAAAAGAATTGACAATTTTTCAAAAAAATAAATCTAAGTGTGTTTTGTCGCAGTTTTGCTTTGCTTTTGGTAGAATAAGAATAATTTTGACTTGATCGGTGCGCTGTTGAAGCTCCTAGCTCGTTGCTTTAGGCCAAGCGCTCTTCATCGAATCTATAGCTTTGAAGTTTAATAATGTGAAGAACGAGAATGATAGGATTTAAATATTAGTTTATGTTGCCAAGCAAGATTCTTCTAAAAAACTTATATACAAGTAACTTGTGGTTTTCTCTCCGGTGAATTTTCTAATCCACCTAATCATACGTTACTTCAATTTAATTCAACTAAGTCAATCGATGTTTTCAGAAAAAGCTTCAAATTTGTAACTTGAGTTTTCAAAGCGAGATTTTATAGTGATTTAAAAGATAAATGCCAAAGAAGCATGAATGAAATGTGAATGCAAAAATGCATGAATATTGAAATTTTGCCAATGAAGCATGCAGTTGATATTATGGAACAAGTAAAAGATGTGTCGTGATATTCCCACTGCGCTAGCAGAACGAAGGTGGGTTCAAACTAAGACGGTACGTTACTTCTAGGGTTTTGGTGTGTCGTGAATATCTCATTGAAGAAAGGTCTAGGTGAGGGTTCAAACTAAAGGACATAATCCTAAGCATATTAGGAGTCAAGGGTGTTGATGTGAGTTACCACTACGCTAAGCTACGCGGTGGGTTTTCAAACTAAGATCAACGGTCGGTGGTCGTGATATCCTACTCGTTTATTAAAACCACGAGGTAGGGGTTCAAACTAAGCAACGCATTCCTAAGCTTTAAAGAACTTATGATTATGATGTTGAATATGTTGCAAAAAGTTCTAAAGTTTAAATCTCGAAATCAAGTTACGAAGTCTTAATAAGTTGTTGCTTTGAGTCATGATTCATTTTGAATTATGACTATGAAAATAAGTTGGTCTATGGTTAAATTAAAATGAGTACACGCATTCAATCGTATATCCATGTTGGGAGTTGAAAATTCACAAGTCATAAGTATGAGGGCTTAACATATAAACTTATATCAACAATGATCTTGTTTAATTGCTTAGCTTGGAACTTGTGAAAAATCGAGGACGATGAAATTATCCGTCAGGACATCCGTAGATCACTCTACGGGCGCTTCTCATTCTATGATCCCAGTATTAATAAATAAAGAAAGTCAAAATTGTAAAAAAAAATGAGAAAATCCAAAAATTCTTAGTTGTAGTTTAGTTGTAATTCAGGAAAAATGGTTGTCGAAGTGAAAAAGGGGGCTTACGTGCTTTGCTTCATAACATTGTTGAGGGACACACAATACCTTGTTTGGGGGATTTGAATAAGTGCTTAATTACATTCATATCTTTTACCTCATAAAAAAACGAGCCTTTAAATGATCCAATAAAGAATATCCACCTTCCGGGTCAAATTCAACTTCCTCAATTTCTGGTGCGCGGAATTGATTTAGGAGGATGAGTTCACGGCGAACTCATTGGGGACAAGAGAAACGATATTTAGGAGAAGTATCAATCGAAATGTCTCGATTTAGCAGGGATTCTACAAGATCAGACTCAGCATAAAAGAATCAATTCCCGGGCGGAATTGGTCATGGATGCCTTCAGCACACTCTCATTATTCGTCTACCTTAGTCGAGCAATTTCTTCATAAAGATCAAAGTTCGAGGATTAGAGGAAAATGACTAAAATTCTCTTTTGGAATGTCCTCCTCGGAAAAATGACTCGGCAATTAAGTAGATCTTCGATCGATTATCGAGGACGAGGGTGGAGAAAGTAAAAAATCATGTTCTTGAAGATCATCATATGAGGGCCATATCACACTCATCGTCGGAAAAATCCTCGGAACTCAATTGGTGGTTGGACAAGGGTTCTCGACAATAGACTTTATGATGAATTTCGTACGATCCGTTGCCAGATTAGTGTCAAGATGCCTCGTCCCCAAACTTAGAGAGTTAACAGGGCTCGTTTTGGTTGGTGAGTCGGGGTAATTTTTGTGGAATTGCATGTGGTATATCCTCGTCATCCATCATTATCCCAGTAGACTGATTTGAGATGCGATTCCAAGCCGGAGTATTGATGTACTCAGATAGCTCGTCACTATGATTTTCACATCTTGAACAAAGTTTGCCTAAGCAATTCTTGCACTTCCTAGGATTTAGCTGTGCTTAACTTCAAAAAAGTTGTCCCCAGCTTGTGTAATAGAACCCTTAGGCGTTTTCCCAAAAGAGATACGATTAAACTTTTGAGAAAGCTTTCAATCCATTTCATTAGGTCCTCTTGGGCTTGCAAAGCGTCGCCGATGCTCATTAGTGAGGTGGGTTGATGATTGACGGAAAATTGCGGTGGTTTGAGTTGGTCAAAAACCGAAAGAATGAGAGAGGTTTTTTGACTCATCGGTTGACATTCAATAGTCGCGATTGAGGACCCCTACAATTATCACAGTCAAAGGATTTTGCTGTGAAAGATTATGCAAATCTTGCGGGGAATTGAAATCAAGGTCTGTAATCCAGCTCTGGATAGATTAAACTGGCTTTGAGGTGGTCACAAATTGACAATTATTGTAGTATCGTTCCCGCAATAATTCACACAAGATTTGCGTAGAGTGTGTGGGGTGGTGAGAGAAAAACTTGGAGCCCCTTGATCAAAAGAGTACGGAGTGAAAAATCGATTTGATTCATTTCCATAGTACAAACCTAAGACCAAATCCATCAATGAGACGACACCGCACTGTTGGCATTGGTGCACGAATAACAATAAGAGTTATCGTCTCGGTTTGTCCACACCCTACACATTCAACAAAGAGATCCAAGACTCCACTCAGACTTAAAACTACAGAGGGTACAAGAAAAGAAATTAAATCGGTTAAGAGAAAAGAGATTTTTCTTTTTGTTTTTTGGATTTATTTGAACAACATAATTGCCACAATTGGACCCAAAAATCAGATACTCCGAGGGCCCACACTTAAGCCACATCTCATCCGAATCTTACTTCACACGGTTATAGTCTTCCCACCACAATGATCCAAAAGCAAGGTGGAGCGGCCACAGAGGACGTAGGCTATAGCGCGAAGACTCTATGTTCTCCTTTGGGTCGTAGTTCCTAGGAACAACCCTCCTTATACCCACTTTAAAGCTTGTCAATCAGTATGAGGTGAGCGTATATCGTACGTGACACAGAGTAGGCTAAGTTTTAAATTCTTTTGATTCCGCACTCCGGGTAGAACTTTAGAGTGTCTCACCGAAACCTCTTTTTATGATAATACCTCAGTTGAGAATATTGTATTTTGGTTATTTTACCACATTTAGTGATTTTTTACTTTCCGCGCTATGGCACAAGTCGCTCTTTTTCGTATACGCTTGCGCTGAATGCTTTTTCTTGTGTTTTTTTTTTTTTTTTTTTGCTTTAGTTTGTCGTTTATCTTTCCTTGTTATATGCTATGTACGAGCAACACTCGAACAAATCGTCGTTTTCTGTCGCTTCTCTTTACTCATATGACTCTTTATCGCAATCTCTCTAAGACAGCTTCACCATATCAGTAAGTCGGATAGCAAAACCGCTCGCAAAAATGCCTCTCCCACACCCCGGACTAACGGCGCTCTCAAATTGATCACGTCCCCCCCCCCCCCCCCACCCCCCCCCCCCCCCCCCCCCCCCCCCCCCCCCCCCCACCCCCCCCCCCCCCCCCCCCCCCCCCCCCCCCCCCCCCCCCCCCTCACCACCCCCCCACCCCCCCCCCCCCCCCCCCCCCCCCCCCCCCCCCCCCCCGCCCCCCCCCCCCTATCCCCCCCCCCCCCCCCCCCCCCCCCCCCCCCCCCCCCCCTGGCTGCGTCCCCCCCCGATACTTATATAGCAACCCGTTATGCAGATTCCGCAACCCGCAAGCGCCACGCTGACCAAGGCACTAAATGACTCCCACTGAAATCAACATATCTATATAAGGATAAAACTAAACATAAGATCAGAATCTATATCCCCCCCAAGTAAAGTATTCCGGAAGAGATTATTCATCGTCGTATGTCACCACTACGACCGCGTGCATAATTGAAACTCTTTATCCTCCGTTTACTGAGAAAAATTGAATGTATGGAGCCCCGATTACGTTGTTCTGGCGAACACCTCGACCTATAACTTAAAAACTATAAGTTAATTAAATAAACCACATAATTTAATCGCCTACGGGACTCTAACAAGCAAAGGAACCCATGGGCCCATCTCTAATAAACTGCTCCAGGGAAATACACTAAAATTATGTTGCATAGCGGAAGTCTAAAATTAAATCCGCCTGTGTCCTAAAATCCCACGCGAGGAGATCTCCAGCTAATCAGGAGTCTCGGGAACACCCTAAGTACGTAAAAAATTAAGTCAAATACTCCATTGCTAAACCTTAAATTCATAACATCACCATAATCCCTTTCTGCCTCTAACTTATAACTTATAGTTGCCCGAAAATAATTCCAGGTAAAACTAGATCCTCTCCGAACGGAGGCTCACGTTTGTAAATGTAATCGTTCCCAAGCCTAAACGGTTCCCAATTAAGCACACCCCCCGGTTAAAAGGGTCTGCCGCCTCGATGAAATTTAGATAAAAATTGCGCACCCTTTAACTAAATTTTATATTTTTCCTAGACACTAAATGACAAAAGAAAATTTTACAAAAAAGAAAAATATTTTTTTATTAATTTTCTGATTTTTTATGAATTT
Organism: Tanacetum coccineum; assembly: GCA_026074375.1. Classification (NCBI taxonomy): domain Eukaryota; kingdom Viridiplantae; phylum Streptophyta; class Magnoliopsida; order Asterales; family Asteraceae; genus Tanacetum; species Tanacetum coccineum. The sequence goes on from BQNB010147895.1 coordinate 14,008, forward strand.
ATAAAGATTAAAAACTAATTAAAACTAAGAAAATAGAAAAAGACAAAAAATAAAAGTTATAAAAATTCTAAAAAAATAAAATTAAATAAAGAAAAAGTTAACAATTCTAAAAATATAAAAATGCCCAAATTTTACTGTTTATATAAAAAGTAATTAAACTAATTAAATCTAAACCTAATTTAAATTAATTAAATTAAATAAACTAACTAAAGTTAACCTAAGGGACTAACAGTGAAAAGGACACAAGGACTAACGGGGTAACAGGCTAACTAACCACAGGGACTAACAAAGGTAACTACAAAAGAGAAAATTACACAATTGGTCCCTGAGGTGGACCCCGATTACAAAAAGGGTCCAAACAGCTTATTATCAAAAAGCTATAAAAGCAAAGTTGATAAGGGGCTTAAGGGGAACAATTTTCATAAAAGGTGCATAAGCTGTAGTGAACTAAATAAGCTAGAAATGTGAGCTTTTGGACTGCAAAAGCTTATTAGCTTATTTTTCTTGGCTTTTGGGATTTAAGCTGACAAAATAAGCTAAACTATGGGGGACAGATAAATAGAGATAGGGGAGTCCTAATTATAAGCTATGGAAATCTAATAAGCCTTAAAATAAGCTGGAAAGTGACTTAAGCTATGTGACAGTTTTTTAAAACAAAACAGAAAAGGTGCTACTTTAAGGCCTAAATAAGCTAAGCTAAAGGAGGAGTTAAGCTACAAGATTTTGGGGAATTAAAGGGAAACTAATAAGCTACAATAAAAGCTAAAATAAACTAGGGGCTTAATACAAAATAAGCTAGATAAAAGAGGCTAAAGTTGGGTGCTCAGCACCAGGGTAACATGCAACAGTGGCTAGGGGCCTTTTTGAGCTTATGCAAATAAGCTCTCAAGGGCTTTTTAACCAAAATAAACCAAAAACAGATTAATAAGGGATGTAATTAAGCTTATATTCAAAATATAAGCTAATAAGGTGGACTAAAACCTGCTGGTTTTGTGGCTTGAAAATGGGGTTTTTCAAAAAAAAAGCAAAGCCAAATTTTTGACTTATGTTGTCAAAGTAAAAGGGACAGAACAAGTGGTTGGCAAATTGGCTAGAAACAACAATAATAAGCACAACAATAGTGTGCTTAAGCTGCATAAGCAGCTTGAGCACTTAAGCTCATTTTAGCTTATTGAAAATTTGACAGAATATAGAAAACTCTTAAAAATTTATTTTCAAACTAAAAGTGGTAATTAAAGTAGCTTAATAAACCCTACACACTCAGCCAAAATTGGCTGAGTGGTTACAACCCATGAAAAACCAAATTTGACCCATTTTGGGGTTAAACCAAACACCCCCTTATTTATATAAAAAAGCTTTTTAACTGATTTTTTTGGTAAAAGAAGGCAGAGATAAGTGATTACAAGTGAGTTTTAATAACTTTTAACACATGTTTACACAATTTAAACAGAATGAAACAGCTTAAATTATATTTAAAATTTCGACAATGGCAATAACAAGAACTCTTAACTTTTTTATTAAAAACAGAAAAATTACAACATAAAGCTTTAAAACAACTGAGTTACACTTAAATGATTAAAAGAAAGACTTGGAATTTAAAATTAAGCTAAAAAACATAAAAAAATGGTGTGGTGGTTCGGCTTGCTCTCTCTTCTTTTATAGAGGTCCAAAAGCTTCTCTTGGACTTGGGATAAGCTGGATGTGAGTGTGCAATTGCTCCAAGGCAATCCTAGCCCTTTGTTTTGTCTTGTCTTCATCTCACCATTAAAAGGGTGCTTCGGGTTGAGTGATTTTGGCTGAGAAAGGGTTATAGGGGCACTAGGGAGGTGGGAAGTGGTGAGAGTGAGCTGTGAGAGTACTTAGGATAGTGGTTTGGGTTTGAAACCGTGGGGAATGGTGGTTCGAGGTTTTGGCGGGTACGGGGTGAGGTACAGTATGGGTTGCAGGTTTAAATGCAAGTTTTGGGGATGGTGCAAAAAGAGCCCCTCACCTTTCTCACTCTTTTCATTTTCTTTTTGGCCCGTTTTTAGTTATAATAGACTTTGGAAAGTGGCACAAATGGCCCCTCTGGTTTTATAACAAAAAGAGATAAAAGAGGGTTTTGGGTAATTGCATAAATGGTCCCTGCTGTTTTATAACTAAAAGGGAAATGCCATTTGGCAGTTTTAGTCCTTCCCTTTATTTTACCATTTTTCTTTTATAAAAAACTTTTAAAAATGATAACTTTAGCCCCTAAAGTTTTGTAAAAAGGATTGTGGGCTTTTGTTGGGCTTTGGTTTTGTGTTGGGCCCATTGGGCTTGTATTGGGCCCAATTGAGTGTGTCTGGGCCCAATAAAGTTTAGGCTTATGTTATTGGGCTTTTTAAGGCC
>BQNB010147896.1:0-16376 GCA_026074375.1 Tanacetum coccineum
AAAATGGTTAACTAAGGCTTGCAAACACCTTTGTATATCTTAGGAATGATGTGTGATGGCTTGAATATGTTGTAGAAAAGTTTGTATGGATTGTGTATAAGGGTGAGTTTGAGCCGTGGGCTTCAAAGTGAGAAAAGGAGAGGTTTTGATCTTTTACACCAATTTTTTTGTGTTGTATGTGTTATAACTCTTGTATACGCTTTACGTATCCGAAAAAAATAAAATGAACAAAGACCATAATTATTCTCAAAATAATTATTTAATACTTGATTGATGTAAACGCTTAATCATTTGATGTTCGTTTACATTGAACGCTAATTTTTAGCCTACGCGATTTAGCTTAACATTTACGATTTAAAACAAACGCGTACAATACAAAAGATTCATTGTAGATTTATCGTCGTCGTCAATGATTTGAAAACACGGGGTGTTATAGTTGAACACATAATTTTAACAAATACCACTTATTATGGAAAGATATTGTTAGCCTTAAAATATTGAGACGAATTGGAAGTTCGTTCATTATGTATTTAAGTCTCGGTCAATTAATTAGTTAATGTTGTAATAGGATAATATTGGGAATCGGGCTCGATAGTTAATCTAATATTGTATATGTTTCGGGTTTAATCCCAAGCAAAACCCGAGCCCGGGTCCTAGTTAAATATCTCGCGCGTACCTTTAACGTGACGGGGTATATAAGCTTTTTCTTATTTAGAAAAAGCTAGTTGTTCAAAATATCTAAGAAATATCTTTTCTCTTTTCTCTCTAACCTCTCTCTAGTTTCTCTCTCTAGAACAACTCTTTCTTTCTCATTTCTAGTTCAATTTCGTGATCGATTGTATGAAGTGAAGTGTTAACGGGATCCTACATTATTTGGCTTATTTATAAGCTGTAGTAAGCTTATTTGGGCTTATTTATGGTTCGAAACCACAAGAGACCAAAAGCTAGTGCTTTTGGTCATTTACCTTTTAGGTACTATTTTCGTAAGCTTATTTTGATAGCTTTTTGGGATAACCAAATATATTACGTAGCTTATTAGCTTATTATCAAGTTAAACATACTAGATACGAGCTTATGAGGATCACGACCCAATAAGGCCCAATAAGCCGTAGCTTATGCTGGGCTTATTGTGGTCCGGCTTATTTTAATAACGATTGTTTGGGCTTATATTTACTAATGGGTTTTAGTATTGGGCCTAAATCGTATTTTATACTTGCTAATAATCTATTAGATTTTCTATTGGGCCTTAAGGCCCAATAAGTGGAGAAGTATCATTTTAAGCTCTTAGAACGTATTTTTATACTCGTTATCGACAAGTTAGTCTTTTGAAAAGAATGATTTTGATGAATCATTGTGAAAGCGTAGATTTTGGGTAATTGTCAAATGGTTGATTATTTTGGGGAAAATATTTGGAAAATAAGGTTTGAAAACCTTGGGAAAACGTTTTATAAACGAACGGGTCATGCCAAAATTTCGTAAAAATTCTATACTTAGTATATTTTTCAAAAACTTACTTTTTCAACAAAATAATGATATAATATTATTTTAATAAATCGACTAAAGGACGAAAAATACATTTTAAAATTTTATAAATTATAAAAATTCCCCGAAATGTTTTGTAGAATTAAAACGTGTCATTTCGTAAAACAAATACAATTAAACAAGGTAACTAAGGTTACCGGATGGATTTACCGAAACATATTCATTTGCGTCTATAATCTAAGTCATGCTATTATACTTGTCTATTTTCTTAAATAGTATAAGTATACATATTGTCTAAAGTATATACTTGGTATATCTTCTTCGCGTTTAAATCACCAACCACAACGCAACCAATACTACTAAAAGCAACAACACGAAACATTTTTAAAACTCCTATGCATCACAATTAAGTACACGTTTCAAACATAAAGGTAAGTCAAACAAATTGCTAGTTCGTGTTGAGAATCTGTCGTACGCCATTGTTTGACTGTCATATATTCAGCTACTTATCATCTTGTTAAGGTGAGTTCTCATAGCCCCAATTTTTAAACTATTTCCGTTGGGGGAGAATGATACTTAAATTCATTTCAATGCTTTTCATCTGTGCAAAACTTCTATTTCATTTTGGACAATGCTATGTGCTTATGATTACATGTATAAATGCTATGTAGATTCTATGTCAATTGCTATGTGAATGCTATAAGATCAATTCACGCGAAGTCCTATGTGGACTTCTGCTCAACACTACATACATACAACTATTTGTCGACCTATGTTTAACTCCAGCTGGCAGGCTTTAGGTGCGGAGGACAATAAGCGCTCATGACCATTGGGAATGGTTGGTATCATTGATATGCTATGAATCAAATTCAAACACTACGATAACATGGGATTGCTATGCTGGAAATCAAACACTATGAGAGCATAGGATTGCTATGTTGGAAGTCAAAGTCATATGCATGCATTCTGTTTTCATATTGCACAATTGTTTACTAATTAAAACATTGGCACAACAACTGGGTTTACTTCTAAACCTACGAGCTCACCAACTTTATGTTGACCTTTTTGAGTATCATTTTCAGGTGATGCATTTGCTCGTTAAGCTCAAGATAGTATGCCTTAGAGACCTAGGATATCCCGTGAGGGATCATTGTTGAAGGATTGCATTGAGACTTTGTCTTTCATGTTCATGTTCTGAGATTATTCTAGACTCATTTTGTCCCCATGTTGGGACTTGGTTGTAATAAATTTTAAACTATGTGATGAGTTCATTGACTTTAAGGACACAAGTTCATACTTGTCGCCGGAGGTTGTCGTGACACTTTGGAAATGCATTTTAGATTTCTCTATTTTGTATCATGTGTTATGATGATTCATTCTCCGTTGCATCCCGTGTTTCCGCCGTTGTCAGAGTGTGACAGATTGGTATCAGAGCACTGGTTATAGAGAACTAAGTGGTTTGGCCAAGATTATAACCTAGGAACCTTCATATAGTATGCATAATAGGATCTATGTGTGCATATTACTTGCTTCGCGCATACGTATCGTCTATCGTATATCATATATCATAATGGTTAAGTCAATCACTAGGATGTGTGGACTAGATACTTAGTATAACTGGAAAATGATGCATCTATAAATACGGTGGCCAACGTAATTATAAATGAATTACAACCCATGCGGACTTAGTCATCCCGTTCACTCAAATCGGTGTTGACACCTTGAGACCGTATATATATAAGCGTACTATAATATACTATGACCGCCGTCAAGCTAAATTCCCCACCGACCTAATGATTACTTGTACACTCCCTCGTATAGATAATGGTTTCAACAATGACAAAACGCAATGCTGGTCGACGCCTCCTCCCACATCGTCTTTACTAATTTCCTCTAAATGACTCACTTTCCTTGACTGTACCCCTAACCTTATTCGTTAATCTCATCAATCTAAGCTGTAGATACCCATTCGTTTGTTTTGAACGAATCCAAGATTGAGCATACTTTTCAAAAACGTTAAGTTTGTAATAACAACTTGATGCTTAGCTTAATTTTATGATAGTTCTTGTTTGATTGAGTTGTGGAGTTAAGATTAGATTCAAAGTTGTTACTTAGCTTTAGGTTTAAGATAATTTTGCTCAAGGACGAAAAAGCTTACCCTCGCCAGGACCCAAACATAGTGACGGGTACGTTCACTTTAGACAATCACTATACTATAACTCTATTTGATTCTGGTGCCAATTATAGCTTTGTTTCTACTACTTTCATGCCCATGTTAGACATAGAGCCCAGTAACTCAGGTTTTAGCTATGAGATCGAAATAGCTAGCGGTCAACTAGTAGAGATCAATGAGGTTATTCGAGGTTGCAAACTAGAGATAGAAGGTCACATCTTTGATATCGACTTAATATTGTTCGGGCACGGAAGTTTTAATGTGATCATAGGAATGGACTGGTTGTCCAGGCACAAGGCCAAGATTGTTTGCCATGAGAAGGTAGTTAGGATCCCACTACCAAATGGTGAAATACTTAGAGTCTTAAGAGAAAGGCCAGAAAAGAAGGTGAGTCATTCTAAGAGTACAAAAGTCAAAGGGCAGAAACTAAAGGACATAGTTGTCATTAGAAATTTTTTTGAGGTATTTCCTGACGACCTATGAGGATTACCCCCATCCCGAGAAATTGAATTTCTTATCGACTTAATCCCTGGATCAATGTCGGTCACAAAGTCTCCCTATCATTTGGCGCCCTCAGAAATGGAGGAGTTGTCGAGTCAACTCAAAGAACTCTAAGACAAGGGTTTCATTCGACCAAGTTCATTACCCTAGGGAGCACCGGTATTGTTCATCAAGAAAAAGGATGGTTATTTTAGGATGTGTATCGACTATAGAGAGTTGAATAAGCCGACCATTAAGAATCGTTATCCCCTCCCAAGAATAGGCGACCTATTCCATCAACTGCAAGGATCACAATATTTCTCTAAGATAGACCTTCGGTCCAGATACCATCAGCTGAGAGTGCACGAGGACGACATTACAAAGACTGCATTTATAACTCGATATGGACATTTCAAGTTCACAGTAATGCCCTTTAGTCTGACGAATGCACCAGCAGTATTCATGGACTTGATGAACCGAGTATGTAGATCATACCTAGACAAGTTTGTAATAGTGTTCATAGACGACATCTTGATCTACTCTAAGACTAAGGAAGAGCATGAGATGCACCTAGGGTTAATCTTAGAACTGCTTAAGAAGGAGAAACTGTACGCAAAGTTCTCTAAGTGTGAATTCTGGTTGCAAGAAGTGCAGTTTCTTGGGCATGTGATTAACAGTGATGGCTTACATGTAGACTCCAGCAAGATTGAGGCTGTTAAGAATTGGGAAGCCCCTAGAACTCCATCAGAGGTTCATTCATTCTTAGGATTAGCAGGATACTACCGTCGATTCATAGAGAATCTCTCCAAGATAGCCAAACCCCTTACCATTTTGACACAGAAACACAAGGAGTACGTATGGGGAAAAGGATAAGAGAGGGCATTTCACACCTTGAAGGATAAGCTCTGTAATGCACCTGTTCTAGCACTCCCTGATGGATCAGAAGATTTTATGATATATTGCGATGTATCAGGATTAGGACTAGGTTGTGTACTGATGCAAAGAAGAAAGGTGCTTTAGACAGTTAAAAATCCATGAGAAGAATTACACCGCCCATGATTTGGAATTAGGAGCAGTAGTATTTTCCCTTAAGATCTGGAGATATTACTTATATGGGACAAAGAGCGTCATATACTCCGACCGCAAGAGTCTCCAACATATCTTTAATCAGAAAGAGCTGAACATGCATCAACGTCGTTGGATAGAACTATTTAGCGACTATGACTGCGAGATTCGCTATCATCCTGGTAAGGCAAACGTAGTAGCCAATGCACTAGGTCAAAAGGAGAGATTTAAGCCTGATAGAATTAGAGAAATGAACATGACCATTACTCGAGTATCAAGGATAAGATACTAACGGCTCAGAATGAAACATCTGAGGTTGTCAATGCACTAGCAAAAATGCTGCGAGGGCTAGACGATCTGATGGAACGTAGGAGTGATAGAGAATTGTATTATCTAGATCGAATATGGGTCCCTTTGATGGGTAATGTGAGAACCCTGATAATGGATGAAGCACATAAGTCTAGATACTTAGTACACCTAGGAGTAGATAAGATGTATTATGACCTTAGGGACATGTATTGGTCGCCAGGAATGAAGAAAGACATAGCCCTGTATGTTAGCAAGTGTTTGACTTGTTCTAAGATCAAAGTTGAACATCAGAGGCCATCCGGCTTACTACAGCAACCTAAAATCCCAGAATGGAAATGGGAGAGAATAGCCAAGGACTTTATCACCAAGTTGCCAAGAACCAGAAATGGGCATGATGCAATCTGGGTTATTGTAGATAGGTTGACAAAGTCTGCACATTTCCTACCCATTCGTGAGGACTTTAAGATGGATAGGCTAGCTAGACTCTACCTCAATGAAATCATTTCAAGGCATGGAGTGCTAATTTCAATCATATCCGACAGTGATAGTCGCTTTACATCAAGGTTTTGGCAGTCAATGCAAGAAGCACTAGGAACCCAACTAGACATGAGTACGGCTTACCATCCACAGACTGATGGTCAAAGCGAGCGTACCATTCAAACCTTGAAAGACATGATCAAGCATGCGTTATGGACTTCAAAGGAAGTTGGGACGTTCATCTTCCATTGGTTGAATTCTCTTACAACAATAGTTACCATTCTAGTGTGAGATGTGCACCGTTTGAAGCACTTTATGGGAGAAAGTGTCGTTCACCAATCCTATAGGCAAAAGTAGGAGAAGGATAACTAATAGGACCAGAACTTGTGCAAGAAACCACTAAGAAGATCTTGTAAATCAAGGATAGGCTTAAGGCTGCACGAGATCGTCAAAGAGCTATGCTGACCAAAGTAGGAAACCCCTAGAGTTTAGTGTAGGTGATCATGTCTTAATCAAAGTGTCACTTTGGAAAGGTGTTGTATGCTTTGGGAAGAAGGGAAAGCTAGCACCTAGTTATGTTGAACTATTTGAAATCACTGAGAGGATCCGTCCCGTAGCCTATAGACTAAGACTACCTCAAGAGCTAAATGGTGTTCATGACACGTTTCATGTTTCAAACCTTAAAAAGTGTTTGACTGATCTAACACTACAAATACCTTTAGATGAGATCCAAGTTGATGCTAAGTTAAACTTTGTGGAAGAACCAGTAGAAATCCTAGAGCGTGAGTTCAAAAAGCTAAAGTAGAGTAGACTTGCCATCGTCAAGGTTCGATGGAATTCGAAACGAGGACCTGAGTTCACTTGGGAACGTGAGGATCAGATGAAACTTAAATCCCCACATCTCTTCATCTCTAGCACTAGTTTAATTTTGGGGCAAAATTTCTTTTAAGGGGGTAGAATATAACCCTTGCGAATTTTCTAGTTCCACAATGTGCAATTTTAATCCTTTTACTTTTTGACTTTTACTGTTTCCGTCGGGTCAGTTACCGTATTGACGGTTGTCAATTTACATTTTCATTGGTCAATAAATCTTTATTTCATACATTAAACCTTTTTAGCGGTTTACAATCTTAATTGATTCATTTCCGGGAGGTTTGTCTCGCAAACGGCTTAGAATGTCAAACAACGTGTTCCGGCACGTCCAAAATAATCTAAGGCAATTTAACTATAAAACATGTCATGTGAATAGTCTAAATTCATGTTAAAGTGAGTTTAAAGTCAATAAAAATACTAAGAAACTTCAGGTCACATTTTAGAATCATTAAACAATGAGTATTAAGTAAACCCGACACAAAATAAAGCAACCGAGACCCTCCTTGAATCCCATTGACCGATCGAACTAAATAGGAGACAAAGAGGCAAGATGTTAGGGCCTTGGTCTCATAAGTACATGTATATCTAGATATTATTCCTTTTGCACACACATTTTCATTTGAAAACACACACGACACAAAATTCTTTCTCTCTTCTCCTCATTGTGGCATCCGATTTCACACGCACACATAAATCCATATATTTTCCAACTTTGATCAAAAACATAAAGATCTAAGCATACCGGGTTGATTTCGTTAGACGTGGGTTAATAAAAACAATTTTTGGGTTGTTTGGTTTCGTGTCGATCTCGTCTTCAAAACCCTCTTTTGTAAGTTTCAAATGGCAATTTAACTTGTGCTTTTGTATATAAAATGATGCATAGATGTTAGTTGTGCGGTGCGTTTTCTAAAAAATCAAACACGAAAAAGGTACGAAACCCCTTATATGGTGCATTTTGGTTCGAACTCAAGGAAAAAAGGAAGACGAGGGTTGGTCATTTTGATAAAGTGGTTACGTTGGTGAGATAACATTATTTGCTTATTTTAGATTATAGCTTATTTGGCTTATTTATAAGCTCTAGTAAGCTTATTTGGGCTTATTTATGGTTCGAAAACCACAAGAGACAAAAAGCGAGTGCTTTTGGTTATTTACCTCTTATGTCATATTTTTGTAAGCTTATTTTGATAGCTTTTTAGGATAACCAAATATATTACGTAGCTTATTAGCTTATTATCAAGTTAAACATACTAGATACGAGCTTATGAGGCTCACGACCCAATAAGCCATAGCTTATTATGGACTTATTGTGGTCCGGCTTATTTTGATAACAATTGTTTGGGTTTATATTTACTAATGGGCTTTAGCATTGGGCCTAATTCGTATTTTATACTTACTAATAATCTATTAGATTTCCTACTCGGCCTTAAGGCCCAATAAGTGGAAAATTATCATTTTAAGCTCTTAGAACGTATTTTGAAAATGATTTATACTCGTTATCGACAAGTTATTCTTTTGGAAAGAAGGATTTTGATGAATCATTGTGAAAGCATAGATTTTGGGTAATTGTCGAAAGGTTTATTATTTTGGGAAAAGTGTTTGTAAAATAAGGTTTGAAAACCTTGAGAAAACGTTTTATAAACGAACGAGTCATGCCGAAATTTCATAAAAATCCTATACTTAGTATATTTTCAAAAAACTTACTTTTTCAACAAAATAATGATACAATATTATTTTAATAAATCGACTAAAGATCAAAAAATACATTTTATAATTATAAAACTTCCCCAAAACGTTTTGTAGAATTAAAACGTGTCATTTCGTATAACAAATACAATTAAACAAGGTAACTAGGGTTACCGGATGGATTTACCGAAACATATTCATTTGCGTCTATAATCTAAGTCATAGTATTATACTTGTCTATTTTCTTAAATAGTATAAGTATACATATTATCTAAAGTATATATTTGGTATATCTTCTTCGCGTCGAAATCACCAACCACAACGCAACCAATACTACTAAAAGCAACAACACGAAACATTTTCAAAACTCCTATGCATCACAATTAAGTACACGTTTCAAACATAAAGCTAAGTCAAACAAATTGTTAGGTCGTGTCTGGAAGCTGTCGTACGTCGTTGCTTGACTGTCATATATTCAGCTACTTATCATCTTATTAAGGTGAGTTCTCGTAGCCCCACTTTTTAAACTATTTTCCGTTGAGGGAAAATGATACTCAAATTCATTTCAATGCTTTTCATCTGTGCAAAACTTCTATTTCATTTTGGACAATGCTATGTGCTTATGATTACTTGTATGAATGCTATCTGGATTCTATGTCAATTGCTATGTGAATGCTATGAGATCAATTCATGCAAAGTCCTATGTGGAATTCTTTTCAATACTACATACCAAGGTTATCAAGATCGGGATCCTACCCAGGATCGTTTTCATCTTTGCAAGATCGAGATCGTAAGGTAGGATCGGGATCGTAAGATCCTACTATAATGTCATTTTCTTAATAGTCTTTCTAAAATTATATAAATTTACAAATTATTATATATCATAAACACAAAATTATATAAATGTTTCATAGAAATGTTGTCATAAATTATAATTATAAAATGTTTAAGAAGATTAACTTGTTGTTTTTTTAATATCTAGGAAACACAACCTATAAATTCGTAGATTGTAGTTCGTGGTTCGAGAAAAGTAAGATCGGATCATAGTAGATCTTAAGATCCTATGGTCAAGATCGGGATCCTATAGGATCCTAAGCAAGCAAAGATCCTACGTAGGATCTGGATCGTTTTTGCTTTGCAGTATCGTAAAATCGTAAGATCCTAAGATCAGGATCGGGATCTTAACAACCATGCTACATACATACAACTATTTGCCGACCTATGTTTAGCTCCAGCTGGTAGGCTTTAGGTGCGGAGGACAATAAGCGCTCATGACCATTAGGAATGGTTGGTATCATTGATATGTTATGAATCAAATTCAAATATTATGATAGCATGGGATTGCTATATTGGAAATCAAACACTATGATAGCATGAGATTGCTATGTTGGAAGTCAAAGTCGCATGCATTCTGTTTTCATATTGCACAATTGTCCACTACTTAAAACATTGGCACAACAACTGGGTTTACTTCTAAACCTACGAGCTCACCAACTTTATGTTGACCTTTTTTAGTATCATTTTCAGGTGATGCATTTGCTCGTTAAGCTCAAGATAGTATGCCTTAGAGACCTAGGCTATCCCGTGAGGGTTCATCGTTGAAGGATTGCATTGAGACTTTGTCTTTATGTTCATGTTCTGAGATTATTCTAGACTCATTTCGTCCTCATGTTGGGACTTGGTTGTAATAAATTTCAAACTATGTGATAAGTTCATTGACTTTAATGACACAAGTTCATATTTGTCGTCGGAGGTTGTCGTGACACTTTGGAAATGCATTTTAGATTTATCTATTTTGTATCATGTATTATGACGATTCATTCTTCGTCGCATCCCGTGTTTCCACCGTTGTCGGGGTGTGACATATACTTATTGTAATATTTATAAATAACAATAACATATTATTGTATTTTTTGTATATAAATATGAAGTATAAGGGATATTTATATAAAGTTATTAAAAAACTTAAAAACTTACAAAAATGTTTAAATCGATATAATTAATTTGAAATTTAACAATTAAAGTTTAGTTAAGTACCTCTTTTTATTTTAAGTTTTTTCTTACAAAATTAACACATATTTTTTTTAGAAATTTTTATAAATATGTATAAAATTCAATAATTTGATAAAATTAAGCTCCAATCTTTTATATAATAAAAGAATTACATTATTTCGGAGTTTTTTTAGCCAAATCGATCATATAAAAAAATTAGACCAATCAGGTAGCGTGATTTCGACACGTAGGCAAAATCGTGCGATCTTATTGGTTAAAAAAGTCAAAATTGAATTCAATTTGGTTAAAATTAAAAATTTTGATGGAAGAATTTGGTAGAAAAAACACATAAAAATATACGTGATAACAAAAACTTAAAAAAGATGAGGTAATTAATAAAACTTTAGTAGTTGAATTTTAAATAAATTATATGGAGTTAAGTGTAAATTTATAAGTTTCTATGTTTTTTAGTACCTTCAAAAAATAAACAAATAACCCTTACACTTTGTACCCCTAGAATTTATATTTTAAAAATACAACTGATGTGTGCTTAAACACATATCATTTATAGCCCGGAAAACACGATAAATGGACTAATAACACTAAAATATGGATAAATATGTTGCAAATATGTTTGTATTGTGTTATTATGTTTTGCAGGTACACCCAATACCGTCTTCCACGGGTTATGGTCCCAATACCGTCTTCCACGGTGTATGAGGGAGGTTGAGATGTAGACAGCCATACCCCTACCTAAGGTAGAGAGGATGCTTCCGGTTATACCAATGGCAAAAAAGGACCTACGGCCTTGCAAGGAGTGAGGATTGAACTCTTGCCTCTGTCTCTAGAGGCAACGGTGATAAGCACTTGATCCAACCTTGTAGGTACAAATGATTGAAAACGAAGCAAAAACGGTAACTTTCGGATTATATTCGATGACGTTTTCGCGTTTTTCGAAGTCACGACGAGGTCGTGAATATTCCCCAAACACTCCATTAGAAAGAGGATTAAATACGAGTCTAACGGTACCGGCTTTGCATGGTAAACCTTTTCTATTTGGACCGGTCCAAGCTAAAATGAGCTTTTTGGTTAAATGACCCGGACTAGCTTAAAGAGATGTTAAAAGGAAAATAGTTGGCATATTAATTGAAAGTCACTTTGGCGCAATGGTTAAAGGGGTGTGTGTTTGAAGCGTTGAGAGGGGGGAGGTCCAGTGTTCGAGCCGTGCAAAGGGTGGTTTTTGTTATTTAAATCTTTGGCAGGTTCGGAGCTAGGGTCGTGATAAGAAGGTTGGCTCGGGATTGGTTTGGATTGCCGATCCAATATTTATGCAAACTGATGGCCATGTGTAGACGTGCTATTGGAAGATCGGGCCTCTTATGAGCTGTCATACGAGGTTTGTGGATCCCAAGCCCCAATCATTTACAATTAAGGATCCATTCATGCTGCTATTTAAGGACGAGAGGATGAACGCAAGCACCACTTTTCCTTTTTCATTTTTTTTCTTTCACACTATCTTTTTCTTTCTTTTCTTTTTTTAGTCATAGTTAGTTTTTGAATGTTTTAGCTTCTTCTCTTTGTAATTTCCAGCTTATTTAAACTGCTTATTTAGCTTATTGTAGTCAACTTTTTATGCTTATTAATGAAAGATGGTTTGAGTATTGGTTAGCTTATGTTTTCACAACTTATTTCTTTTTCACCTTATTTCTTACTCGAAAAGCTTATTTGATAAGCTAAACCTGACTAACTTAATTTTTGTTTTAAGCTTTTAGCATAGCTTATTGTCTTATCTCTTTCTTCTTCTCCTAAATCCTCTAGCTCGATTCGAACATATATAAAAAGGGTGAACGAGCTTATAAGCTCGGCTTATTTTCAAAGTAAGCTTTGTTACCTTGACGTTTAGAGAGCTTATTGCTTTTTAGATAGCTTTTAATGGTAGATCTAGCTTATTTAGTAGTTATTTTGCATTCTTAGTCTTGTTCCCTTTTGTTTTACATAAGTTGGATTCAAATAAGCTCTCAAACAGCTTATTCGGTTATTTGATGTACTAGTAGTGGTTTATTCGTTCCTTCTTTTCTAAGCTCGATTCGATAACACATGGTTAGCGACGAGTATTCGTTTACTCGGATTATTATATAAGCCTTAGTCTACCTTTTCTTTCGAGAGCATCTCTAGCTTATTGTTAAGCTTTCTTCCTAGTTTTTTTTAAAAAGTTCCAATTCTGTTTTGATCTCACATTTTACAACAGAAGCTAATTTTTGTCATTAATTTGTTGGTTTGTTATCACAGAATGTGGATTTGATGTTAGGACTTGGAACTCGGTTTGTGGACTAGAAAATAGTACACGAATTGTAATTTGGTATTGGGCTCGATTTGGTTATTGGGCTTTGTGGATCATAACGAATAGGGAATTTGCAATTAGTTATTTTGTTTTGGTTAACAGTTTGTTTATTTTGTGATTTTTGGTACCGGTTAACTCATGAGGCGTGGAGCTTAAAGGTTTAATAAGCTAGATAGAATTTGAATATTTTTTTTAGCTTATTAAATCGGATGGTTATCGTTTATTTGCGGCTCTTCAATTCGGTTCCATTTTCTTTCCTATTTCAATTCATTAGGTAGCTTAGTATAAAATGTTTAGATTTGTTTTGTTGATCATTATGTTTAGTGAGTAGTTTATTAGTGCTTGCTAAGTGATATTGTGAATTGGGAATTAAGTGTGGATTTGAAAAAGGTTTAGTTGATTAATAATTTTTTCGGATTACTTAGATTTGTCATTTGGTTGTTTGAAGGGCAAAATCCGGATATAATCAAATGACACATCTAGTAATTAATATCTTTTTAAGAGATTTTTGTCAAAATAAACCAACGTTGTGAGATAATTATCTTTTCTAAGGAATTTAATTCGTTAATAAACCTTAATTCACACTTAAAGAACTTTTCACGTCACTTAGCAAGCATATTCGTCTTATAAATCTTTTAGATCATTTTAGCATAATTCTCGTAGTTTAATTGATTAGTATAATTCTAGTATTAATATTAGTATAATTATTAGTATTTAAAAAATTAGTTTTCTAAAAGTAGCTTAATGTTTAAAATCAAAAATCTTAAAAGATAATCAAGCATTTTACTTCAAAACATAAACGTGGTTTTCAATTCAAATCTCAACATGGACTTCCACTCCGGAAGAATAATTTTTACTTTTCCTAAAGTGATTATTATTTCTAACGGGAATTACTGTATTATATTACTTGACACGTTTCGTACGTATCAGTTTTTGACGCCGCTTCCGGGGAGAGTTGTACGATTTTCACGTTTTGTTTCGATGTGAATGCCTTAAAGATCCTTTCTCTTTTGAAAGTTTAATTTCGTACTCATAAAAAAAATAAAAAAATATATTTTCTATTTCTATTTCATTTTCTTTTATATAAATTTTTTAAAAAAATACCTAAAATATTTGTATTTTATTTTATTCTATTTTCTACATAAAAATCCGAAAATATTTTCCATTTTTATTTTAATTTTTATTTTCGTTTATATATATATATATATATATATATGTTAAAAATAAAAATAAAAATAATGATAATAAAGATTTACAAAGAAATACTAAAATTTTTGAAATACTAAATTTCTCTGTTTTACTTCTGGTGCATGAGCATGCAATCTTCTTCAAACCAAATCAGTTTGCATCTTCCCAATCCCGAGAAAAGTTTACAATTTCGTCGAGTAGAAGAATCCGAGTCCGATAATCTTTTTCATGATCATATACAAGGAGAGGACGAGAACGCTAAAGACATCCAAACAGCCGATCATTTGAGGTCGATGGAAGAGCTACTCTGAATACCTATCGTAGGTATTGAGGATGCTATCGTTGTTCCAGCTGTTCTAGCAAATGAATTTGAATTAAAAATCGAGTTACTTGATTTCGTAAGTAACAATCCTTTCTTTGGTCTTGAAAATGATGATCCTCATTCACACATCAAAAGATTTTACCAAATAACCCGAACTTTCAAAATAAACCAAGTGCCTCATGATGTGGTGAAGTTGATCTTATTCCCGTTTTCACTTAAAGGAGCAGCCGAGACATGGCTTGAGAATGAACCTCCTTGTTCCATTACGACTTGGGATGATTTAGTATCAAAATTCTTGAATCGATTTTATCCTCATTCTAAAACAAGAGAGCCCAGAAAATAAATCACGAACTTTCAACAAGTTTTCGGTGAGACTTTTATCGAAGCTTGGGAAAGATTCAAAGATTTATTAAAGAAATGTCCTCATCACGGATTTTCACCCCTTTATCAAATAGATTTTTTCTATAACGGGTTGAGTCAATCTGATCAAGATTCTCTAAATAACGCAGCGGGTGGAAATCTGATGTCAAAAAATACTTAAGAAGCCTTAACCGTTATTGAGAATAAAGCCAAGGTTCGAACTTGCAGAAATAAACCTCAAGTTTCGAGTAGTGGTGGTAGTTCAATCCAAAATGATGTCATCACCGCTCTTACTAAACAAGTCGAAGCTCTTGTGCATCATATTTCTTGCATGCAAGAAGCTTATGACCATAATCAAGAAGCCGCGATTCAATTAATGCAAAATCAAATGGGTCAAATTGCAGATGCTTTTCAAGAGAGTCCATTAGGTGTGCTACCGAGCAACACCGTGACAGGCCCACTTGCTGAGCTTAATGTGATTACTAGTATGGATGGCTTGACATTGGATGGATCTTTTACTCCTCATTCTAATTTTCTCATTTATCAAGAAGAGGAACAAGAACTGGAGACCATAACGGAAGTGGTGGAAATTGCTAGCTCAAAGAGGACACCACTTGTCCCACCTCCGGAAACTCCACCATTGTCCACACCAAAACCGAAGGAAAACCTCGAGCCAAATCCTCATCAGCCATTGATTCCATATCCATCTTGGCTTAAAGAAGACAATTTTCAAGCTTTGAAGAATCCTACGGTACGTGCCGACCATTTCGTTTATAGAATTGATATTGTTGATTCTTTGTACGATAAATTTCCTATTGAAAACAATTCTTTGAGTGGCAATCCCACTCCCTCTTCTGATCTTGTGGTCGAGTCTCTCTCCTCATCTTCTATTCCCTGCAGGGATAGAGACTCTCTCGTGGAGGAGACCGACACCCTTCTTTCTCATTTTAATGATTCTTCACCTGATTATGAAACATTTTGCTTTGATATCGAAGATAAGAGTAGTGGCAGTACCACTTCTCATTCTAATCATTCTCTTCCAGAATACGAATCATTATGTTTTGATCATATCGAAGAGACGAGTAGTGGCAGTACCACTTCTCATTCTGATCTTTCTCGTCTGGAATATGAATCATTTCATTTTGTTAGCCTCAAAATATTGAGTCGAACATGAAGTTCGTTCATTATGTATTTAAGTCTCGGTCAATTAATTAGTTAATGTTGTAATAGAATATTATCGGGAATCGGGCTCGATAGTTAAACTAATATTGTATATGTTTCGGGTTTAGTCCCAAGCAAAACCCGAGCCCGAGTCCTAGTTAAATATCCCGCGTGTCACATTAAATGTGTAGGGGTATATATAGATATTTTTACTTAGAAAAATATCTCTTCTTGTTTTTAGAAAATATCTTTTCTCTTAATTCTCTCATCTCTCTCTCTTCTTTCTCTCTCTACACCACCATCTTTCTTTATAATTTCTTGTTACAAATTCGTGCATCATATGTGTTATATGAAGTGTTAACGGGATCTTACAGTTGGCATCAGAGCTATGTGTGGATTCGTGGTTGATTCTTGTGGTTCAACAAGATCAAATTCGTGTGTCATTGAGACAAGTCAAAAAAAAATCAAAC